>JAASFU010000013.1:0-79902 GCA_023333955.1 Globisporangium paroecandrum
GCGCTGGCGCTTGTACGGACTGTCACTGCTGCCAGCGGCCCCACCTTTGGACGCCAGGTCCTGCTCTACGACCTCCGAGTGCATACGCTTGTCGCTCTCCGCGCTCTCGTTGGCCTTGATCGAAGAGCTCTCTGCGTCGGCTTCTGGCTCCAAGCTATTCCCGCTCTTCTCCAATCCCGGCGATGATGATGAGGAGGGCGGTGGTATTGTCGAAGACAAAGTAGATGAAGAAGTCACTGGTGCTGGTGCAGACTCCATTGCTATTGGTGTCATTGGTGTAACAACAGCGATGCCAGTAGGCGACGGCGACGATGAGCATGGAGACGAGCAGGATTGCGAACCAGTCGCTTCGATGCGCTGCTGTGGTTGTTGTTGAAGCTGGTGAGGTTGCTGATAATTCACTTTTGTGGACTGTGTCGGTGGGCTCATCGTTGTAGCCGGTGGCGCTTGGGTCATCGACTCGTTGTTGCTGTTGCTGTTGTTGTGTTCCGACTCGTTTCGAGCGAGATCTTGTCGTTGTTGCTGAGGCAGTGGCGACTCCAGTTGCATGGATGCTGGAGGGGCGTTCATGTTGGATTCAAAGCCTGAATGATGATGAGTGTTAGATGACGACGCTGCTGGTTGTGAAGCCAATGATGATGGCGTGTCCTTGTCTTCGCGAGAGCTGTTGGGGCTATCGAGCTTCTCTTCGTCGCGAGGCTCATGGCGCTGCTGCTGTTGCTCTGAGTGCATGAGGTTTGTGACGTTGCTACTGGTGCCGGGTTGTTGTTGTTGTTGGTGCTGCTGTTGTTGCTGCTGCTGCTGCTGCTCATATTGCTGCTGGAGATGGTGGTGGTGTTGGTGATGGTGGTCGGAGAGCTCCATTTTCGTGTCGTGGTACATCTGCATGTGCATCGGCGAGTCGTTGTTCATTGACATGCTCAGACTCGACTGGAACGATATGTGTTGTTGTTGTTGCTGGTGGTGCTGGTGATGGTCTATCTTGTCGCTTCCGTAGCTGTTGTTCCCATTGTTGTTAACTGGAGATCCTGGGCGGTGGTTGGACGATTTCATTTGCTGCTGCTGCTTTGGGATGTAGTACGACTGTTTGAGCTGCTGGTGGAGCTGCTGCTGCTGGAGCGAGTTAGCGTTGTGGCTGAAGTCCGACGGCACCAGGTTCAGGCCGATGACACCGTTCTTGTCGTGATGGTCGTTCGGCCCGCCGCCGCCCATCATATGGTGTGCAAACATGCTCTGCGCGTTCTGTGGACTGAAGTCGTGGCGCAGCAGCATGCTGGCTGCTCATACAGCAGAGACAGAGAGCAAGCAAAGTGATCGTTAGCGAATGAACCTTGGCGTTTGGGCAAAACGATCCAATGGTAAAGGGCTTACTCGTTGGCGATGGGAGGATGCCCGAGAGGTTTGGCGGGCTCGGGAGCGCCATCATGTGGTGCGCCGGTACACCGCCCAGCAGACCCATCTAATAAAGAAATAGCAACCACAAACAAATGTGAGTACCTTGATCCTTGTACTCGCAATGGCCAATATATCACTCGCAACATTCGTAATAACATACCCCGTGCTGCTGGTACAGCGGCAGCGACGGCGGAATGTACGGCATCTGGTCCTTCTTGAGCAGTTGCTGGAAGCCGCGGTGCACGCGCTTCTTCTGCGCCGGGCGGCCTTCGTTCGAGCCTCCCTGGCCGCCACCGCCGCCACGCGCATTGTTGAGCATGTACTGGTCCGGATCGTTCGTGAGTCCGAGCGACGCGTTGCCCGCCATGGCGCCATGGAGCAGTCGCTCGTTGCTGTTGGCGTTATTGTTGCCGCCAGAGTACGTCGACTGCGCACTGTTGTTGTTGTTGCTGTTTGGCTGCTGCGATGCCATGTTGAAGCTGGCTACAGGCTCGGCATTCGGGTCCTTTTTCTTCTTCTCGCCAAAGAGGATCTCATACTGTGTGGATAAGATGGAGTGTTGGTTAGCACACGAAGGGATCACATAGCGCTACGATACGAGCAGCTACACAATATTGCCTCACGTCGTTGTTGTCCTTGGTCTCGTAGGGCTCGCCGTACTCGGTGTACTTGAGCAGAATCTGGTCGACGCTCGTGCTCGAGTACTGGTAGAGCTTGTCGTTCGAGTCGAAGACGATGAGCGCGATCTCGCAGTCGCAGAGCTTCGATAGCTCCATGGCCTTCTTGAAGATGCCGTTCTTGCGCTTCGCGAACGTCACCTGGCGGTTGCGGTCGTCCTCAATGCGCTGGATCTTGATCTTCTTGCGGCCCATGCTTGCTTGCTTGACTTCCGAGTTTACTGCACATATCCAAACACACAGATGCAATTGCGTTAGCATATCCATCCATCCAGCACGCCATGAGTGAACAGGCCATACATAGAGCAATCGACCAGTCCATTGACTCACTCACCTGCGGCTCTGCTGTTAGGTGGTCTATATAGATAGACGCACGTGCGACGTCTTGTCTTGCTTGAAATGGATCAAAGCGCCGATATAAATAGCGGGGTGTGAGCCAAATTCGCGTGTGGCTTGCTTTGGATGAACGAACGATCGCTGCGCGCGGGGAAGGCGGCGCGGGGGCTTTCAACTGGAATGGGCTGCTGGAATGGACGCGTCTCTCCAAGAGCTATTTTTACAATGGCACTACGAATAGCAAACAACACGAGAGAGAACCAAAGAGAGAAGCCCAGGCTCAAAGACCCCACACCACACCACGCCCTCCCGCTTGCCCGCCCGCCCGCCCTCTCGCCAAAAGGGAAACTCAACAAAGTACGGAAAGAATAGAAAACACATTGTGAAACCACCACACCCGTGGTTATTTTTACTTCGTGCAAAAGTGTGTGTGGCGTGTGGCTCGGAATGCGGGGTTGCTGAGCGGTTTCGACGGGTGGAAGCAGCGCAGAACCCAGCCGGTGGGCTGGCTGGCTGATCGGTCGCATGTAACCCCCGCACCCCCAGCGCAAGCCCGGTTGGGACCAGATCAGACCAGACAGTCAGTCAGTCAGTCATAGGCTTGTTGCCTGTTGTTGCGCTTCAGTTGCCGTCGCGAAACGACGCGTGTGCCGCTTCACAAATAGACCCGAATTTTGAATGTGACGGATCGCCTGATAGTGGGTGGTTACGCTTTTTTTAGATTTCGTTGCGCGTTGTGTTTTTGTATGGGAGGGCGGTTGATCTGCGTGTTTCATGCTTTTCCGTGCTTGCTCTGTTGGCGGCGGATCCGCCACGATCTTTTTGGGTTATTTTTACCAAAACCGACAACGGCTCGCTCGCCTGGGTTCGTGACCGTTCGAGATTGAAAAAGGCAAGATCGAAAGGGCTTTGGGACTGCTGGGTCCTGGGCGGAGGGATGACAACAAAAAGAGACTCGTTTCGGGGGTTGAACGGAAACCAAGCTTTCTTGGTTGCCAGGATGGATATCCGTTCGTTCTTGGCTCGTTTCTCTCGGGTTGTTCCCGCTTCGCTTCACTTGGCATCCTCGCTTGGAATGAAAATGCAAAGTGTTGTCTTGGGGCTCACTATTCAAGAGTATGATCAGCTGTGCAATATGCCCAAGCAATACATAAATGCGGCATTGCGCATTTCTTTTCCCCAAGTTGGAAAGCGATAGATGCTGAAATGTGCGCATTGAATGGTTGATTTGGATTGCAAGAAGACAAATGTAGCCATTTACCATCACTCTCGCTGAAATGGAATGCAGCAGGAAAAACCAGTACTTGCCGTCCATCCACTGCTTTCTTCCTTTTTTTCCTCATGATATCTGCTCATTTCGGTTCATATGCACCGAGATTATTGTGGACAAGCATCACTCACACCCATGGGCAGAAAGGCTTTACAGCGCTCTTTACATACTGGCGTGGGTGATTTGGTGATTATTTGGCGTGAAACCCCTTGCTGCCCTCAATGAAAGAGTGACGAGAAGGAAACCAACAACAGCAGCAAAGCAAGCAAAGGAAGGGAAAAGAAAACCTGGGTTTGCTTTGCTAAATAGATGGCTTGTCGTTGGAGCACTCACTCACTCAGACAGCCATGATGGACGATACCGACTCGACTTTACTCGACGTCACCTGCCGCACGCTTCCGTGATTGAGCCTGAAACTTGGCCATCACCTCGATCCATCGCAGGTAGATGCCGATGTTGCCCGACGCCAGTCCAAGCGCACTGAAGATGCCGTCGTTCACGCGGTGACCGCTGAACGCAACGTACGCGACCGGCAGATCGAGCAGCTTCTTGACGGTGCTCAGCACACCATTCCTGCCCATGAGACGGTCCAGTGGGAACGCCAACAGGATGCTCAGGCACCAGAACCCGTTCATCCCGCGCTTGAAGAGCTTCACACGTGGGTTTCGTGGCTGGAGCCCCTCGACGCGCAGCAGGAAGAGCATGCTGTTCTCCAAGAGGTAGAAGAGGAAGAAGCAGACGATGCGCAGCCTCCGCAATACGCGCACAGCCTGGTCTTTCTCGTGCACGTTGCGGAACATCTTCACCATCTCGAGGAACTGCAGCAGGCGGTACACTTTGCGCGCATCGCCAAAGAGCAGCTCAACGCGCGATAGCGCCGCGAGAATCGACTTGCGCCACTGGCTTCTGGGGTGTTCATCGTCAGCAGTAGCACCATGCAGCTTAGCGCGGCCATTCTGCTTTGAGAGTGCGCTGCCGTTTCGATTGCGCTTTTCTGTATCTATGTCTGAGCTGTGAGAGTTGCGATCTGGTTCAGTGCTGTCATGGATGCGCTGTGGATGGAGAGCTGTCTCTGGCTGGCGTTCAATCCCCCACAGCTGCATCAGCGACCACTTGGTCATCTTCGCGCCGTACTGCACGACGCGATAGATCTTGCTGCGGCTCTCTAAGATACTCAATGCGCACGTCAGCAGGCGGCAATCAGTCAGCATTAAGTCAGCTTCATAACTCTTCGCGCTGAGAAAGATGAAGTACATGCGTAAAACTCACCTGTTGTACTCAGAAAATGGACCCACTTGGCGAGGAGATCAGCTTCAGGGACGCCCAGCGTCGACGGCGACACGATCAGCACCATGGGGTTCTAGCGGCGCTCAGCGTGTGCGTCTTCTTGCTCTTCTTCTTGCTGCTTCTGGTGCTGGCTGCTTGGAGAGTGAGTGATGCGCATCTAACAGCAAGGAAGACGTCATTCAGAGCTGTCATCCATCGTTCCATAGATAAATGCTGTTGTTTGGCTTAGCAAGGAAAAGCAACACGAAGCGAACTTCGTACCGTAGACAGTAAAGTTCGATCCTCCCGCTCATGTCATCTTCGGGTTGAAATGGTAAGTGCGGATCTTGAGTTCATGCGCACTTAGCAACTCCAAGGGGGAGGCTTGTATTCGAGTGGTTGATAGTACACATGCATTTTGGCTTTGGGGGGACTGGCAGCAAGCAAGCAAGCAAAGCGAGGCACGGCACGTGAAGGTGAGCAGATCGTAGAGCTACGTACGCAGACAGGTGGCAATGGCGAGCGACAAGCTGACGAAGAACCAGAAGCGGCGGCTCAAGAAGAAGCTCGAGAAGCAGTCGGCGGGCGACGCGAGCGAGAACGCAGGCACTGGTACTGCGAACGGAGGCGTTGCCGCCGTCAAGCAGCAGGAGGAGGAAGGAGGAGACGAGCGCGCGGCTCCCCCTGCGGACGTGGCTGTCGAGTACGTGAGTCTTGATGTGAAGAAAGAGATCGCGCTCCCAGAAAACGACCCGGCGTACGAGGAGTTCCTGCGCATCTTTGGCAAGTTCTCGTCTGCCGAGGAGCTCTGTGGACAGATCACGGGCGACGAAGACGTGAGTATTTGTGTCGCTGTTGTTGCTTGGATCATTTGGATGACGACGTATATGTTGGTATAAGCTAACGAATTATTCTATGGGAATGAATGGTCCAATGCAAATATGATAGGGCGGGAAGGACGGCAAGTCGCGCAAGGAGGGCAAAGAGGATGGTGACCACACAGACGAAGCAGATGGTGGCGACGAGCATGACGAGGCGGACAACGACGGTGACGAGAAGTCCGTCTCGCGCAAGCAACGCAAGAAGATGAAGCGCCTGAGTGTCGCGGAGCTCAAGCAGTTGGTCGCGTTTCCGGATGTGGTGGAGGCGCATGACGTCACGTCGGCGGATCCGCGACTGCTGGTGTTCTTAAAATCGTACCGCAACACAGTGCCCGTGCCGCGCCACTGGTGCCACAAGCGCAAGTACCTCCAGGGGAAGCGCGGTATCGAGAAGCAGCCGTTCTTATTACCTGAGTTCATCGCGCAGACAGGTATCTCCGAGGTGCGCGGCGCGATCGCGGAAGATGACGAGAAGAAGAAAGCCAAGTCGCGCGCGAGAGAGCGCGTGCAGCCGAAGATGGGGCGCGTGGACATCGACTACCAGGTGCTGCACGATGCATTCTTCCGGTACCAGACCAAGCCCAAGCTCTCGATCCTCGGCGACCTGTACGTATATGTGTCTGGGTACTACGTACTTCCGTTGTATTGATTGGGATGTTTGTGTCGTGTACAACTGAATAGCTACTATGAAGGCAAGGAGTTTGAAGTGAAACTGAAAGCGAAGATCCCAGGTCAGCTCTCGGACGAGCTGAAGCGCGCGCTCGGGATGGTCGAGGGTGTACCACCCCCGTGGCTCTTGAACATGCAGCGCTATGGTCCGCCGCCAGCGTACCCAAACCTGAAGATCCCGGGACTGAATGCTCCGATCCCCGAAGGCGCGAGCTTTGGATACCACCCAGGCGGGTGGGGAAAGCCGCCAGTCGACGAGGTACTGTCATTGTTGTCGAACTTGACTATAGCAAACTCGAGATGGTCAGACGAAGTCTGATTTGTGTGTCTGTTTTCGTATTCAGAAGGGCCAGCCGTTGTATGGTGACGTGTTTGGCAAGTCTAGTGAAGAAGACACCACGGTACGATACGCATTTTATCTCACCTGGGTGTTTATCTAGGGATTTTTGTATAAAGTTGTCTAATAAATGTGGTGTTTGTGATTTGCAGAGCGAGGTGATCAATCGAGAGCGATGGGGAGAGCTCGAAGAAGTCGAAGAAGGTAAAGCACGAGAGTTTGTATTTGGACTGGCTTGCGTTTCCCAAGCCAACACATTGATTCCAATTTGTATTCGTATCCATAGAAGAAGCTGAAGACGAGGAGAACGAAGAGGAGGACGAAGAAGACGTCGAGGGAGACTTGGAGCTGCACGCTGGCATGGACGCGACGGGCATCGAGACCCCACTCGTGGACGGCATCTCGAGCGTGGCATCAGGACTCTCGACCCCAGGAGGCATTGTGGACATGCGCAAGGGCATCCGGTACGTTTTTCGCTGTGGAGATTGTGTTAGATTCTGTGCATCCTTTGGACCTAATACGAATTTTTTTTCTCGTTGCGTGTTGCAGTGGAAACGAGACTCCGGATGTTCCTCAGCAGCTCTACACTGTTCTAGAACAGAAAGAGACGTCGGTGGGAACATCGCTCTATGGCTCTGGCCACGAGTACGTTGTCCCTGGCGCTTCTGCACTAGTTTCCTCTGCTGCTAGCACTGATGGCGCTCGCTCGGAAACTGGTCGCGTGCGCCGTCGCTTTGAAGATGCAGCGGGAGACGCATCGGTCGCACCGGAGGATGACGATGACGAGGCCGCGAAGAAGAAGAAGAAAGCGAAGACCGAGAAGAGCAAGAAGCACAAGGATTTCAAGTTTTAAGATGCTTCGCGTACAACTTCCACACAACAACAACATATAAACAAGAAGCAATTTATATACCCGACGCTTTGCTCTATGCGTGCATTTGCTTTTGGTTATTCTCCTCTGGATGGTTGTATAGATTATTCGTGTTCTCACAACTTGGGATTCCATCCAATTGCAGGATTTAAATATACGACGATGAAGTGAGAGATTCAAAGGCTCATGATGCATATTGGATACGCATACAGCTGTGCATGCGCTTCAACGAACATTCAGACTGGCGGCAGCCCCATGGCTTCGCGGAGCTCCATGATCTGGCGGCGCTCCTCGGGAGGGAGCGACTGGATCACCTCAGGCGCGAGGTTCTGCACTTGCTCCAGCAGCTCCTGCTGCTCCGGGTCGAGCTTCTCCATCAAGTCATTCGACACGCCCTATACACACAATCAACCACACACAGTGAGCTTGCTGCACATGATATATGTCACATACAGCAATTGGCAAATTGAAAAAGCTACGCACCACGGCGTTGACTGGCGCATTCGCAGAGTCGTCTTGGCGTTCGCGCACCATCCCGAGCTTCAGCTGCGCCTGCGCGATCGCGCGCGCAAACTCGGGCTGCTCCTGCAGCAGCCTTCGCATCTCCTCAGGCGCGCTCTCGTTGCACTGCTTGAGCTGGAACACGAGTTCATAGAGCTCGGCGTGCGAGAGATCCGCGACGCTCGCCACCTTCGCTTCCATTTCGCTTGGCTTGTTGGTTTGTTTTGACATGCACGCAAAATAAGCTCACCAAAATCGCAAACCGCGGTAATTGCATAATGGCAATATTGCAAAGAAATAGATTTTGATGTAATAGCGTGGGCCACACTAGTGCTAGAAAATCGACAGAAATAGAGGATTTTTATTTCTGTGACACACTGTATTAGGTAGCTGCCGCGTTTCTGCGCGCTTCAACAAAATTTGATGTGGCCCACACTATGCTAGTGTCCACCTTCGCTTTCGCTGGTGCTCTGCGTGTGTGTGTGCGTGGGATGGACAGCACTGAGAAAGCTCAAGAGCATCTGATCGATCGAGTTTGAATTTGCGTGGAGTCCAGGCGTCCAGCCGTCTGCCGTCTCCCTTCCGCCGTTCGCCAGCGCCCTCCGGTCCATGTTGCGAGCCGCGCGCCGAAGCAGCAGCCTACGAAGCACTCGCCCCCGCGCCCTCGCCCTCGCCCTCGCCTCGCGCCCGTCGTCTCTCTCGCGCACATTCGCCTCGCTCTCGGTCACGTCGCCAGCAACACCAACAACACCAGCAACACCAACAACACCAGCAACAACACCAACAGCATCTACTACTGCTACTCCGTCACTAGGAACGATGAACGTGACGCGCCACAACTTTGAGGCGTCCTTCGCCGACCTGAAGAAGGACATCGAGCTGCCCACGTGCCGCTTCGTCGCGATCGACACCGAGTTCACGGGTCTCTCTCCGAATGAAGACGAGAAAGAGCGCTTCCTTGGTGAGTAAAGAGTAAACGGTGGATGGGTGCATTGATACAGCGTGCTAATGCCTAATGACTCATGCGTTTACTTTTCAACGCAATGCTACGTGTGTGTATAGACACGCTGGAAGAGCGCTACAAGAAGGTGAAGCGCGCCGGCGAGAGCTTCCTGATTACGCAGTTTGGGCTCTCGACCGTACACGTGGACGAGAACGAGCAGTTCCAGATCAAGACGTGGAACTTCTACATTTTCCCACGCCCGTACGGCCAGACGGACCACCGCTTCCTGTGTCAGGCGTCGAGCCTCCAGTTCCTGTCGGAGCACGGCTTTGACTTCAACAAGTTCATCGCCGATGGCATCCCGTTCCTGAACTTGGCGAAGACCAAGGGGCTCAAGAAGCGTCTCGAGAGGCGCATTGAGATGCTCAACAAGCCCCAGAAGAACGGCAACCTGAGCTTGTCCGACGAAGGCGTGGTACGTGAACTGTGCTGTCTACGACTGTCACGGTGATGATCTATGTTATGTAGCTCACAAATGGGTATCGTACGTACATGTTTGTGTGAGAATAGGAGTTCCAGGCCGTAGTAAACAAGCAGCTGGACGAGTGGATCGCGGACGGCGCGAAGAAAGGATCGAAGCTCATGATCCCGACGCGCAACTCGTACTTCAGCATGATCGTGCACGAGACCGTGCGCGAGAAGGCCAGCTACCTGTACTCGGAGGCGACAGACGGCGGCATCGAAGTGTCGTTTGTGTCGCAGAAGATCAAGCAGGAGCTCATCGCCGCGAAGATTCAAGTGGTGCGTTCATATGTGTCTGTCCGTTCTTGACAGGTTACTGCAATAGTCATCGTCTAACTGATACGATTGGGTTGACTTGTTTGTTGTATAGATGAAAGACGAATTGGACCAGTCGATTGGCTTCTCGCGCGTGATCGACGTGATCAGCAAAAGCAAGAAGCCTGTGGTCGGTCACAACGCGCTGCTGGACTTTGTGTACGTGTTCAACCAGTTCTACAAGCCGCTCCCGGAGACGCTCGCGGAGTTCAAGAAGGAGCTCGTGGAGCTCTTCCCGGTCATCTACGACACGAAGCACGTCGCGCTGCGCTCGCCGCTGATCGAGAAGCTCAACTCGACCGGTCTCTCGTCGCTCTTTGAGTACATGCGTGAGAACGTCAAGCCAACGCCGGACAGCTTGCTCTCGAGCGACGCTCGCTTTGATGGGTACCGCGCGGCGTTGAAGGCTGAAGGGGACGGTGACGAGAAGCTGCTCTGCCACGAAGCCGGCTTTGACGCTTTCATGACCGGTGTGTGCTTCTTGGGACTGCTCGCTCATGATGAGAACGGCGAGCTGCTCGACCATGAGAGCGTGGGCAGCGCAGCGCGTCTGAACACGCGTCTCCAGGAAGTCGAGTCGTACAAGAACCAGCTCAACCTCATGATCTCGGACGAGCGCTTCCTGGACCTAACCAACCTCGCGCAGACAATCGACCGCTCGCGCGTGTACCGCGTGAGTTCGTCGAAGCGCAAACTTCACCAGCTGCGCATGGAGGACCTCTTTGAGTCGACGAAAGTGCAGCGCGTGGTGCGCGAGGGCGACCAGGACGCGTTCGTCGTGCTCTCAGATTCCTCGTACACGTTGAGCTCGGAGGCGCCAGTGGCGGACCTCACGATCACGCCGTACGACCAGTACATGGAGAACCTGAAGCTGAAGCAGAAGGAGCGCAAGGATGTCGAAAACCAGAAGCTCTACGAGCAGCTGCACGCCACGTACACCGGCGCGCAAGAGTCTGGAGCTACGACTGCTGGTGATGCCTTCGCTGGTCTCCAGCCGACGCCTGCGTCGTCAGAGGCAGCGTCCATGTGGAATCGCTGTACCATCTCCTAGACGTTGTACCAATAGCCTTTCTCTCTCTTCCCCATCCGATTAGACACCACCAACTGCCTAAACTTTTCCGTTTTGAAAATGAAAACTTTGATTTTGTTGCAATGACAGTGTTGATCTTGACTACTGCATGATGAAATACCATTATGGAGCCTTCTTCAAATGAAACTACCTACTAAGATGTGGGCATTCGATAGCAGGAACACATCTCAAATCCACAAACAATGAACGACTGTCACAATTACTCATTAACTCTCTCACTCTCTCACTCTCTCGCTAGTGCTCACTCTGGACTCCTTCGTTTGAACCTCTTGACATTAAAAAAACTGAACTAGACGCACAGCTCGTGGGGGATCGTTGGCGCTGGCGTGACCTTCGGCGAGAGTTTGTTGCCTCCGGACGGCGTCGTCTTGGCTGGGGTAGCCGCTGGTACTGGGGTCTTGGAGCTCTGGCCCGCAGTGATGGATTTCGCCGGAGTCGGAGCAGGCACGGAGGCTGGTGGTGCAGGTGCAGGTGCAACCACTGGTGCCGTGTTGGTCTTCGCTGGTGTTGGCGCTGGACCTTGTTGACTTTGGTTCGGGCTCTGGTCGGTGTTCGGCTTGGTCGTTGGTGTCGCTCCAGTCGGGTCAGCCGTGCAGAGCTTGCCCGTCGCGTCACAGTACGGAGCCTTTGAAGGGCATTGCGAGCAGCTCGGGCCAGGGATGTACGCCTGCTCGCCCTGCCAGTTGCCCGGCGTGTAGTAGTTGCACGCCGTGAGGTAGCCCTTGGAGCACATCTTGGAGGCGCAGCCCACGAGGTACGAGTTGGCCCAGAGCACGGCCGAGGCATGGTCGAGGTCCATGAAGCCTGTGCCGGCGCGGTCGTACGCCGAGAGCTCGTTCTTGACCCAGCCGTCCATCCAACCGTCGATCATAGTCTTGTCGAGCGAGTTGCCGCCGTACATGAGGTTCTGGCCGTACGCGTAGTTCTCCGTGTCGTGCTCAAAGACGCACGTGTTGACGAGCTCCGAGGCTTCGATCGCGAGCGACTCATCCCAGCTCAGCTGACGCATGTTGGCCGCCTGCGACGGTGGCAGGTTACCGCGAGCCCAGTTGTGGGTCTGCACGATGTAGTCGCGCAGCTCCTGGGTGTATGGGTACAAATTCACGCCGCCGTTGTTCACGTTGGGCTTCGAGTCGCCGGTCGAGGTGTCGGTCTGCGTCTGAGGAGCCTTCGTCGTCTGTTTGCCGCCAGAGTAGGCATCGTTCTGCTCGTAGGGCTTACCACCGTAGATGGCAGGTGCAGGCGCTTCCTCGTCGTCTCCATCGTCATCACCATCGTCATCGCTGTTGTCGTCGTTGTTGTCATCGTTATCACCGTTGCCGGTGGTCAAGGTCGGAGCTGTGGTCGGAGCCGGAGTCACCACTGGGCTCGGAGCTGCAGTCGCTGATGCTGGGTCTGAGGATGTCGGAGCGACCACTGGAACCGAGGGTGAGGCAGCAGCAGGAGCGTCACTGTCGTCACCATCATCACTGTCGTCGGTATTGCTATCGCCGGTGTTGTCGCCATTTCCGCCTCCGTACGTATTGGTGTTGGTGCTGCTGCTGGTGCCGGCGCCGGTTGTTGGAGTCAAGACCACTGAAGCAGACGTCGGCGTCACTGGGTTGCTGTCATCGCCGCCGCCACCATACGACTGCTTGATGTCGTTGCTGGTGCTCGCAACCACGCTGTCCCAGTCGTCGTAACCGGCGCTCACGGACTGGATCAGCAGCACACACGCTGCAATCGTCGTCCAGACCTTCATGCTTGGTGAATGTACTTTTGTTTCTTGCTTGCTTGTTTAGCAAGTTGCCACCAAGAATTGCTCTTTCTGTAAGAGATCGCAACGCTTGCTGCGCAAGTCAAGTGGGCGAGCGTGCTGATCAGCTGGAGCTCAGATGCAGAATGCGGTCGACGAGACCGTGGGGGAGAGAGGAGAAGAGAGGAGAGGAGCCTGCAAGCCAGTCGGTCAGTATTGTACAAGAAGAACAGTGTGTGTATGTGTGAGGGTGCGAACGTATGCACAGGTTTACCACGTTGATTCAGGCGCGCATGGCTTCTGCAGTTGTGCTACTGTGTCACGCAGAGCCAGCAGCGCACATGGCGGACTCGCTTCCAACCAGATGGAGGTGCGCGGTAGAAACCACGTTGGTGGCGCGGAGAGAAACTACTCCGAGTTTCGTCTCTCAAAATGCGTAGAAGATCTGTACAGATTATATAGAGTACACATTTGCTTTGTAAGGAATGTAAAACATATGAAGGAGTCGAATGTAGTATGAAGAGGCTAAGCAGCGGAAATTGTAAAGGTGAGAGGTCCCACTTGGTTTGTTTGCCTCGGTAAAAGTTGTGCCGCCCAAAAAACAACAACTCGCTCGCTCGCTCTTGACTCCGTTGCCCTCTTGCCCAGCGTCTCCATGTTGCTTTGACTGATAGCCACAGTCGTCGTAATTACTTTTTTTGTGAGCTTGATTCAAATGCTCGTCTTTTGCTGCTTCCCACCTTCTGGTCCTAAGAGTTAATGGATCAAACGCTGTTGTCGGAAGATGGATAAATGTCGAGGAAATCAAACCAAAGCCTTGGTGCACTTTAGCTCGCAGTCGTGCTGAGGAGGGAGCATGGACTTCTCGAACTGGGGGGAGGGGATTCGCATACAGCCTGACGAGGTGTGAGCTTGCAGGAACAGATCGTTCTAACCTTTGCTACGCCGATGGACACTCACTTGGATGGAGACCAAACTGATTGCATGCAAACATTCTCGCAATAGAGGATCAAATAGGCTGGGCTCTACTTTAGGATTGGTTAGCAGTCTTTTCAAAGGCGAGCTCAAAGGATACTGGAGCTAGTTGGACGTCGTGTTCGATGGTGTTCAATTTGTTTATCTGACTGACTTCCCCTATCCCTCCACCCACTCTGAAAAAAGAGCTGGAGCAGCATGGGCACACAACAGGCAATCACCAAGTCCTCTTGAAACTCGCAACCAGTCACATATGGTAGCGGGTAATAGCAAGTAGGCAAGCAAACTCACGCGCTCAAAGCAATGTGTCTTGCTACTAATTGCGACCTCTTTGTACTTGCTTCTTGTATTTTTACTCACTCGAATTCTTTCTTGCACTAACAATTAGCACATGTGTGAGGCTTCTTGGCATGAGCAACTCCGTCCTCTGATCCTCTGCATTGGGATGCTGTCACCCGTCCATATATACAAAAAGTATCAACCAACGCTCTGCCTGTATCTCCGAATGCTTGGCTTTTCAAGATGCTCGCTTTCTTTGACATCTGACAGGGTTGACTGTGAAGGGACACTTGATCTGTCCGATGCAGCTGCGTCCGCTATCGTCTGGTAGCTGGTGGTGGGTCACTCGCCCGTCCATTCGTTGACTCAAGGGGTCTGTCCGTTGCATATCGTTGCTGTCATGCTGCAGGCATCGCCACCACCACCACCATCATCATGAACCAGTCAACTCAGAGCGAAACTGCACGCTGTGTCTTTTTTCGTAGGAACCTGTTCGGTCCAGCGCACTGCACTGCACGAGGGAGGACATCGTACTGTCTTGGACTCTCTCCTTTTCTGGCATGGTCCTCTACTGCGGTCCATCTTGGAGGACGACACCTTTACCAGCCAGGCATGCGCTTTACATCAGCAGATTCTCCAGTCTTTACTCTCACAGTCATATCCAGTCATATCTGAAGGCAGAGTGCAGCTTCTGCCGCTCGCTCAACACGACAGACGTCGCACACTAGCAAACAACAAACATTTTGGTTGAATAAAATAGGTTCTTTTTTTTCATGCTGTTACTAATAATTCACACTAGTTTTTCCTGCGCTCCCATTAGTCCTTCTTGTCCGCGTTGGCCTTCTTGTTCTTCTTGCGCTTGTTCTTCTTGGACGAGGACGAGGCTTCAGACGTGCTGTTGCCGTTGGCAACCGAAGCCGCGGCTGGCTTGCTCTTGGCTTGTTGTGGGGCCGCAGGGGTCGGCTTGGCTGGCGCAGCCGCAGCAGCCTTGGTCGCTGGCTTGGCTTCTTCGTCTTCCGAGTCGCTTGGCTCAGCCTATAGAGATAGAAGTAAAATGGATACAGCCTTGTTAGCAAACAATGTTCACACAAGCAGCAAGCAAGCCACGCATTCTCTCACACACATCTACATCTAGTTGCTGGGATGTTGCACAGTTATGACTCGTATGATTCCGATGGGACAGACTTAAAAGCCTTTTATGGGCGCAATAGGAGCGCTGCTTTATAAGTTGCACCGCAGCGCACTCGTCGGTCCAAAGCGAGCATCCCATCTGCTCTTATCTCTAAGAGCCGAGCGAGAGCGCTTCTTCGCAGACAAGGCGCCGGCGGCGCCACAGCGCGTCCCTACACCCACGCGGAGACAGCCTTAAGGACCATGCGTGAGTAAGAGCAGGAAAAACTCCTGCTATAAGGATACACTTTCCTATCCCATAAGGTCTGGACCGTCGCGGTATTGAAGACACGCGCAGGTAATTTGCAAATGGGGATCTTTCACACACATGCACACACACATACATGCACTTGCACACACACATGCAAAATGGCTCATGCGCCAGTTCGTACCTGGTCCCACGTCACTGGCTCATCGCGAGCCCGCTTCTTGTTGCTCTTCTTGCTCGAGGACTGCTGCGTGGCGATGGTCTCCACCTCGGCACTCTCAAAGAGATCTGCTGGTGGACCTGGCTGAAAGTAGCCCGTCAGGTTGACCTTGCCTGTGCCCTTGGCGATGAAGAACTTGATCTGCGTCGTGATGCCGAACACTAGGTCCAGCTTCACCTGGTGTGCGTGCGCAGCAGCGCCGAGGTGCGCGACCACGCCCTTCCACGCCTTGCTGTCCATCTGCGAGGTCTCGAGACCGAGGCTCACGGACGCGGCGTCGTTCGTGAAAGACGCCAGCGTCGCATTGCACACGTTGAGCACGAAGCCCTCCGGCACTTTGACGACCGCGGCCTTGCTCTCCGACACTTCGCACGCCCAGAAGTACACCATCGTAGCGGATTCGAATATGTGTGCGGAGGAGAGAGCTGATGGCTGGCTGTTGGGAATGGATCGATCGCACCTGCTCGTTTGCTGTCGGCTCGCTGTGATCCAACCTGACAACTTGCTTTTCGGTCAGCTTGTTCGTGCCACTTTTCGTGTGAGGAAAAATGAGTGGTCCCCAACGGCCCCATCCACACCGTAAGTAACGTGGGACACCTTATTTTGCATTGTGGTTTAGGATCAAAAGTCTTAAAAATAGCAAGACTAAATCTGTGACGTGAGAAAACTGCGACTTGTGCGAATCTGTGACGTGCGCATGGATCGAATTCCTTGCAAGTAGCTCCAAATGCATCAAGGTTGCGGGCGAGCGTGAATGCGCTGGGCTGATGAGTTGCCGTCATTCAACTGTAGAACTTGCTCTGCTTGTCTTTCGAGAACGCTGAGAATATAGGCAGAGACGACCGCTTCGTGCGTTTGACCTGCAGTTTGTGTTCGAGACGACGGCGGCGGTACGCTGCCTGAAGTCGCAGCACAGCTGCATACGCCACGCTCTCTGCGCTGGTGATGAATGCTCCGTTCTCCGGCGGGGTCCACATGACCCTATAGTGCTTCAGACTGTAGTAGAAAAGCTTCGTCGTCGTCACGTCCATGCACTCGATCCACTCGTCTTCCGCGAGAAGCTTGTCGCGCGCACGCTGTCTGCTGCGCTTCTCAAGCTCCAGACGCGTCGCAACATCAAATTGCAGCGCTTCTTGAATGAGCTCTTTGATCGCTCCTGGGATGCTGGCCACGTTTGCATCATCAAAGTCGTCTGGTTTCACGAGCGTCGCTGATTGCAACAGCCGGTTGTAGAAGTACTCGATCCCCTCAGGACCCTCGAGTCGGAACCATACATTCGCTTGTGGAGTGCGTTGCGGAGGTGTGACGAGCTTCTGGATATCTGCGTAAGCTGGAAACGCTGGAAGGCAGTGGTGCATCATGTGGACATACTTGGCGCAGGCAGCTGCCCAATCGCGGAGACACGCGTACGCCTGCATGCGATGCCAGCAGCGATGCGAATCGGGCGTACTGTAGGTCTGCTCCAGTAGCTGCTCAACGCGGTCGAGGTGGTCAGACGACAGATAATACGGCTTCGTGAAGAGCCCCATGGGTTCATTCGTGGCGACCCACTCCCATCCGCCTCTGTGGGCATCAATATTTTTGACGATCCAAAGCCTCCAGACATTGCGCCACATAGCTTCGGCATCCTTTGTCACTACTGCTGGAGATGAGATGTTGAAAAGCAGCAGCACAGCCTCGACAGTCGAGATGATCGCTGGATGAGGCACCAGATCCCAGGATAGCGGGTCGAGGAACTCCTTTTTCTTCTTCTCCTGCAGCGCAATGATGCACTCGTCAACCTTTGCGACTACAGAGAAACAGCAATCAAGCACAGTACCAAGAGAATTAATTGTACTTGCAGGGTAATTCTGAAGAGAGGGAAAGAGAGATTAGAGTGTGGTTGATACCAATGTTTGCGGCTTCAAAGTAGCCCCACGCGTCGTTGATGTAGGGAAGTTTTGCCTGAATCTCGCGCTTCGCGATGGATCTCAGAGCTTCGGGGGATGACGTTTTAGCACTCAGCGTAGCCGCAACTGCCTGAAGATGGCTCCACAGCGCTTGCTCCGCGTCACTTTGCGGCGCTGGCCGCTCGAAAGCCTCCGTCCATACAGCTTGAAGCATGAGCTCGCTCTCCGTCATCATCAAACTTCTCCAGTTTCTCAATAATACTGATACGAGCCTCTAATTTGCTCTTTCATCGTGCTGAATCAATCACACATGTGTATGTATTAATATCCCCTTCTGAGCAAGGCAGTGGTGACATTGTTGGATGAAAATGGTCTCACGTGGTGGTTGGTGGTCAGTGACTGTAGCTACAGTATCTACTTTCACTTGCCAGCATCCACTCTCGCACCGCTACCGTCGTGCTTGCCTGTGGCGAATGCGCCGATGGCTTGCACGAGAGCGCGGGTCTTGAGGAGCATCTCTTCGTACTCTTCGTCTGTGTTCGAGAGCGCGATGATCGCGCCGCCCGAGCCGAGCGTCACGCGCTTGCGGGTGATCACGGCCGTGCGGATCACGATGTTGAGGTCGCAGCTGCCGTCCAGCGACAGGAAGCCCAGTGCGCCAGAGTATACGCCCCTCGGTCCCTGCTCCAGCTGCCGAATGATCTGCATCGTGCGCTTCTTTGGCGCGCCGGTCATCGAGCCACCGGGAAACGTGGCGTTGAGGATATCCACTACGTCCGCATCTGCGCGACGCTGACCACGCACCGTCGTGACCAGCTGGTGCACGGTCGCGTAGCTCTCCACCGCCATGAGCTTTGGCACGTGCACGCTCCCGATCTGGGCCACGACGCCGAAATCGTTGCGCACAAGGTCGGCGATCATCATGTTCTCGGCGCGGTCCTTCATACAGTTCGCGAGCTCCTGCGCGATCTCGGCGTCCTCTGCGGCGTTGAGACCACGTCGACGCGTGCCCTTGATCGGCTTGGACTCCATCCACCCGTCACTACCGACACGCAGGAATCGCTCGGGCGACGAGCAGCAAACCGCGTACGAGTCGGTCATCCCAGTCTTCGGCTTCTGATCGCTGCTCTCGCGCGGGGTACCAGCCTCAGGCTGGCGGTCGGCTTTACCAGTGCTGCTGGCTTGGAAATGGCCCACGGGGTTGATCAGATACAAGCCTGCGTACGGCGCCGGGTTGCGCTTTCGCAGCATTTCGTAGAAGCCCAGCGGGTTCTTGAGCGAGTAGGACGCCTCCAGTTGGTTTGTGAGGCACACTTCGTACGTCTCGCCCTCATGGATCAGGCGCTGGATCTCCGCGATGTCTCGTCCATACTGGTTCTTGCTGCGCGAAGGGTGGAACACCACTTGGTCCACCTCATGGTGCTGCTTTATGTGGACAGTGGCATCCAGGCTTTCAGATCGGTCCCCAGTTGCTGAGGCCTGGAAATCGCACTGGAGTCGCTGGATGCGAGTCGCAATCGCTGTGTGCCAGTCATTTGACGCCATTGACTGAGTAGCTTTACTCACGGACACAGAGTACACTTTGCAGTCGCAGTGGTCGAACACAAGCGTCTGGTCAGCGAAGAGGAACGACGCATCAGGAACGTGGTCGCCATCCTCAAGACGCTTCTTCATCGCCTTTTTGATCTGGAGAGCGCTCGAGTCGCTGTTGTCGAGGACCCCACTGCCCAGCACTTCGTAGCCAAAGTAGCCCACGAACCCGCCGCGGAATGCAAACGGGATCTCTGAGGTACTTTGTTGACCGTCATCTCGGTTGTCATCCACAAACTCCACACTGTGAGCCTGGAAGGATGCCATTTTCGAGCGCAAGTGGGTCAGAATGTCTAAGTTTTCCTCATACAACACGGTCTCTCCGTTGGACTCGTAGACGCGAAGCAGGCTCTCGAGGATGCTGTACTCCACGCAGTAGCTCAGCGGTCCAGCGTTGTCACCCATGAGCGAGAAGCGCGACGTCTGCTGCTGCGCCTGGGTGTGTGAGGTAGCGTCGTAGTTGCTGCTGTCGAGCCAGAATGAGCGCCGCGAGCCGGCGTAGAGGTCCGTGAACACGCTCTGCGCAAAATCCAGCGACGCGAGACCGCGAGACGCGACGCGGACCTGCACCTTATACTCTGGTGCACTACGATCATCCAGCAGCATTGCTCGCGAAGAAGCTGTTCCCACGGCAGCCAACGCTCTCGGGATCTCGTCGACCGACGTCCGCTCCAGCACGTGAGGTTGAAGGCTGCTGTGCTGGAGAAGACACTGCGAGGCAGGCTGCTGCAGCGTGATGTCACGGAAGTTCTGGAAAAGCTGATACCCAAAGCCGCTGCACACTGCCTCCGGGTGGAACTGCACCCCGTATTGCTGCTTGGTCGCGTGCTGCAGCGCCATGATCACGCCGTCGCCTGTGCGCGCAGCTACCTTGAGCTCAGCTGGCAACGAGACTTCGTCCGCGACAAGCGAGTGGTAGCGCACGACCTCGAATCCGTTCGGGATGTGCGAGAACAACGTCGGCGGTGCGTCTTTGTCCGCCGCGGCAGCAGTCGCCTCGTCGCTGAAGAACACCTGGCTTGTGCGGCCGTGCATCACTTCTGACGCGCTCACCACCTTGCCGCCGTACACCTGTGCGAGCCCCTGGTGGCCCAAGCACACGCCGAGCAGCGGCACGCTCGCGCACCGGATCGCGTCAAAGCACATCCCGAAGTCGCTGACGACGCCCGGGTGACCTGGACCTGGCGATATCACCACATTGAGCTCCATGTCATCGTCATCCGAGCTGAAGCTGCCGTCGCTGGGCTTGCAGCTACTACTGAATTGCTGCTGCACCTGGCGCTGGAATGCGCGCCACGCCTCGGCCCAGTCGCCGCCAAAGTCGTCGTTGCGGAACACGACGGGCGCCACGCCGTTCACCTGCGCGAGCATCTGGTAGATGTTGTACGTGTACGAGTCGTAGTTGTCGATCAGCAGCGTGGCCACGCGGCGCCGGTGGCGGCGCTGGAGCTGCGGCGCGACCATCCTCTCTCTCAGCTTCCCTCTCTCTCACTTTGGCTTCGACTTGCAATGTGTGACTCCGATGGAACACGCGCGAATTGACCAGCACTCCCACTGTGTGGCCCACACTGTTAATCTCCTAACCTGTTCTAGCCAATCAGAGGCATTTGACGTTATATTTGAGCCAATCCCATAGCAGATAGGGACGTTGACTTTTGAGTAGGGCAAGGGGAAGACCTCGAAGCGGCGCGAAGAAGCTCAGTCCAATCAATAGCAGGTCATAATCACAATGGTCGTCATACTGTTATGTAGCGCAAATGATGGATGAGAAGTATGAAAATGGCTCTCTCTCTTTCTCTCTTCGTACATGGGAATCTCTCTATCTAACTATATAAACGTTGCTGTTTAACGCTATGGGCACGGACGCCAAAATACCTACACAGCTTCACAACTTCGCTTGACGCTCACTGCTTTCGTCTGTGACCTCTTCGTTACACGCTGTTCTTTCGTCGGCGCTTCTTGCCAGCCTTGGGCTTCTCATCGGGCTTCTTCTCCTTGATCTTCTTGCGCTGGAACGCCTTTGGCAGCGGCATCTCGTCCTTGCCCACGGCCTCGCGCTTGCGCTTGCCGATGCGCACGAGCTCCACTTCGAAGTACAGCGTGGAGTTGGGCGGGATCTTGCCACCCTTGCCGCTCTCGCCGTAGCCGAGCTCCGAGGGGATCGTCAGGTGGCGCACACCACCAGAGCGCATCGTGCCCATACCTTCCTCCCAGCCGGCGATCACCGAGCCTGTGCCGTAGTTCGTTGTGAGCATGCCCTTGCCGAACACCAGACCGTCCTTGCCGAGCTTGCCCAAGTACTTGACCGTGCACATCTCGCCAACGTCAGGGAGCTTGCCCTTGCCCAGACGCGCGTCGCGGAAGACGAGACCGCTCTTCGTGGTGATCTCAGTTCCGATGAGCGCTTCGTACTCCTTCGCGATCTTCTCACGGGCGTCCAGCTCCACTTTCTTCGCGGCTTCTCGCTCTTCGACCGACGCGACGTACGCCTCTTTCTTCTCCTTCCGCTCCTGCTTTTCCTTGTCGCGCTTCTCTTTCTTCGCCTTCTTCAGCGCCGCTGCCTTTTCGTCTAACACAGCAAGCTTCACCGCTGGCTCGTCGTCGCTGATGTCGCCAGTGTCACTCTCTTCTTCATTCTCGTGTTCTTCTTTTTCTTCTTCTTGAGCGTCGCTACCTCCTTCATCTGCTGCTTGCTTCGCTTTCTTCTTCTTGTTGCGGTGCACGCGTTTTCGCTTCTTACCACTAGCATTAGCAGCGCTCGTACCAGCACCAACATGAACACCAGCGCTCTCCGCCTCCGCTCGGGCAAGCGCTTCGTCGAGCACTTCTTCCTGCTTCACCATCTCGGCGATCTCTTTGTCGATGTTCTCGTCGCGCTTCGCGGTCTTCTTCTTCTTTCGCGCCTCGACGATCTGCTCGCGTCGCTCCTTCTCCGCCTGTGCCGCCGTGATCGCATCTTGCTTGGCCTTTTCGATCTCCGCCAGCGCCGCCGCCGCCGCTTCGGCCGGACTCAGCCCCATCTTCTTGAGCTTGGACTTCTTCTTCTTGAGCGCCGCGCGACTCGCTCCCTTGATCTCCTGCTTGTTCTTCATTTCCTCTTTCACGTGCTCGCCGTCCTCCATGTGATCGCGTGACGCGATGCTCGAGAAGAGATCGTTCTGCGTCTGGTGCCACGGGTGGTCCACGCCCCACGTCTTGTCCGCGCGGCCGTAGCCACCGACGTTCACGCGCATGTCGGCGGCGAAGCGGCCCGTGCGTGCGCCGCCCAGTGAGCGCACGCCCTTGTTCGCGACGATGGACGAGTCGCTCGCCACGCTGATCTCCTCGGCCTCGTTGCCGCGGCGCTTGTCCTTCCTGCGCATCAATACCATGGTTGACTGCCTCCTTGCCTCTCTGTCTCTTGATGAAGCTCTTGGTTGGCTTCTGCAGATGTGGTGTGAGCTCAGCAACCAACAGAAGCGCGGTGTACTGGACCGCCTCTTTACAAGGGAACCTGACGTTCCCTTATAAAGAGGATATATGTAGTACTGAAACAAATGTCTGAAATGATACATCTGGATCGCAAAACTCACGGTATAAATTATCGTATCATGAGCCTCGGCTTGTAGCTGACAAATGTAGCCATGTTCAAGAAAGCCGCCAGTTCTCGAATTCATGGCGGCGAGATAGGGTGTCTCAATCTGTGCTCAGTGCAATCGTATTGTTCTGCATGTGCAACGAAGATTCCGCTTCTCCAAGTCTGTTTGCCGGATGGCGCTCGTCCTACTTGTCCAAGGGAGAACCACTACAACAACGCAGAGGCGAACAATGGCAGCGAGTGTGAACTGCTGGTCTCCATTCTGTTCAACCTCGTGGTGTCAAGTCCTCCCATTGTTTTTTAAAAGCACCTGCAAGCTTGGCCCTATGATTTTCAATGAATAGTGTCGATACCTCCTGGTTCGTAGCCATGAATATTCTGTGGTTCCGATGCTGACGACGACGAAAGTCGGGCAGCAAAACGAAGCACGGAGAAGGCTGGCGAAGGCAGCAGGCGCTCAGGTTTGGGTCCCGACCATCAACTTCTAATCCCATGCACTATATTTGGGGTTTTGGCACGTTTTCGAGATAGAGAGTTCTCGCTTGCTTGGTTGTGTGTCTTGTGTCTTGTGTCTTGTGTCTTGCTTGGGGCTCAAAGGGTCCATAGTGCATTGCCGTCAGTGTGCGCGCCATTCACGAGGAGCTAAACTGGCACTCCCCCCCACCCACCCACGTACGTCAATTCATCTCACGTGGGCTACTCTTGCTGAGAAAGCAGTGATGCAGCAGGAAGAGAGTCCACCCGTGGTCTCTGCAGCAGCGAACAACACCCGCAGATCAAGCGCGATTGTGAACCCGAGCCAACCGAGCAACTACAATACGTCGATGCCCCCAACGTGTCAATCAGAGCCGAGTTCTCGCACGGACAACAAGTCTGCTTCACAGGGGGACGAGAGCTCCTCATCGTTGGGCTCGTATTCGTCGTCAGGAGCCAGTAGCTTCAACCCAGCTCAGCAGTATCTCCACGCGGCGTTCCACAATACCAGTCAGCACCAGTCTGGAGGTAATCAACTACCACCACCATCATCTCAATCGCAGCCACAGGCAGCAGCAACGAACAATGGTCGACAGCGCGCGACGTCGCTCATGGCGCCGAACCAAATACCGCAACGACTGACCAAGAACTACAAGGAGCTCGCGCGCGATTTCCGGATGCTCAAGCCGTTCACGCTGCTCCCCGACGGCACGTACCCCAAGGGCACGCGCTGCGTGTTCTGCGAAATCGGCGCGCCAAAGACCGTGTTCTTCCCCTGTCAGCACAAGTGCGTGTGCGATATGTGCATCAAGCTGCACGACGTCAGCTCCGACCGGTCCCGGGCGTCTGCGTGGAGGTACAGAATCGCTGTTCAACCTTGGGATCCGCTTTTGATGGACCGCGTAAGATGGCTAACTGCTTGGCTTGTGTATGCATTTGACCACTCGTTCGTAGCTCTTGTCCTGTGTGCATGACCGACATCCGCCTCATGCTCCCGTACTCGGGGAAAGAAGAGGAAGAGTACTGGAAGTGGATCTCCGAGGTCAAGCCGTCGCTGCCGTTCACGTTCAAGCTCGAATTTAAGGACGCCGCGAAGAGACTCAAGAAAGGTGCCGTGCTTCCGGACGCCCCACCGGGTGAACAAACGCCACCCATGCTCACGAGAAAGCCTTCGAATCGCCGACACACGTGGCACTCGACCGACGTACAGCGAGCCACAGCAGGTCACGCTAGCGGCGTGGACCCAAAGACCTGTTCGATTTTGTAGGTAATGTTACGCGCGGTGCTCGGAAGCTGATTTGTAACACGATAGGTAATAGTTCCCATTTTCATAACAACAATAATCCTTCAACACAAACCTTTTCTTCTAACCTGTTTGTTGTTCAAAATTCGCTCAGGTTTTTGTCGTCGTCGTCGTCGTCGTTGCCGAGAGTCAGGACGTGAAGCTGCGAGACGGTGTGGCTTAAGCCTGGCCACACCTGGCGGATGTGAAGTGGCAGCTCTGCGTCCAACACGTCGACTTGATTCGCGATCCCGTGCTTGAGAGCCTTGATCATTACCAGCTCGAGACGGTCCGCAAAGCTCTGTAGATTGGTGATCACCTTGGCAAGCTTCACTACCGATGAGGTATCTCCACCATCCGGATCGCTTGTCAGCAAGCTCATGGAGTGCACGTGGAGCGCGATCTTAGGAAACTCGTTCAACCACAGCAAGCTATTCGATCGAAGAACCTGCTCGAATTGGTCGACATGGGTGTCGTCGCCACTGCTCAAGGAGATCGCCAGCAGCACGATAAACAACGCTGAGCCATCGACCATGCTCGAGCGCGATTTCCTCCAAGAGTGAAGCAGTGTCTTGGACACCTGGGCGGACCGTTGACACAATTCAGCGACAGCATGAATGAGGAATAGCTGGAAGTGAAAATCGACCTGTCTCGGCATCTCATCTGAGCCTTTTTCCTCTTTCACAAAAGCACTTTGTAGCCACTCGTTCACGAAGCACGTCGCGAGCTCTAGTAGCATGTGGTTGTTGTGCCCATCTATCACTCGAACATCGTTGTGAACACTGCTGCCGCTTCTTGGACTTGCTCCAAACGCTTGCAGGATCCGCACAGCAGCTGCACGGTAGAATGGTGATACCAAGTGAGATTGAGTCGTCAGATCTGGCACTTGCACCAATTTCCATCGAAAGAGATACTTCACGATCTGAACCTGGTACTTGGTTTTATCCACTTCGGATGGGAACATCTCCATTCTGTCGAACGATAAGGCTTCTCTATCCTCGGATTCGTGGTCGCGACTGCTGGCCAAGTCGTTGTCACCTTGAATCACTCGCTGGGAAAACTGGTGGACCCAATTTAGATGCTTCATGACGGCATCCTGCTTTTCTGACCCCGATCCGCTCTTGCTGGTACGTCGACGCTTCAACACGGTTCTCAGCTGTGAATACTCCATCGCACAGCGGATGACAATAGCTGCTGGAATATCACGGATACGAATGGCGGTTAGATGTGAGACTTCTTGATCCAAACTCGTCAACTCGACCAAGTAGAAGAGCAGCGCTTGGAGTAGGGACCACGGGAATCGGCTTTCAAAATGATCACCGATATAGCTGAGCAACTCGAGCAATGTACCGCCGCCACCAGTACTAACTAGTTCTTTTGAGAATCTGCAGTTGATATGACGTCGCGCGCAGATCTCGAAAATTTCGAAGCCGTGGTGCTGGAGCCTGCGATCGACCGGAAACACCTGGCCGTTCTCTCGTATCAGCTTTGCGGCTGAAGTCACGAAGAACGCGAGGATCCGGTCGTGGCTTCCCAATGACAACCGATGATTTACCCCCGCCTGGAAGCCGTTCTTGCTCTTAGCTGCTCCAATATCTTGAAAGTTTAGCTTGTGCATCAAGTCGTTCAAAACGAGAAGCATCAGCGCAACTGCGTTATCAACTGAGCTCACTTCGAGATTATCGCCACTGCTGCCGAGAGAGGTGATCTGGAGCAAGATTTCCGCGATGATCCACTCGATCACATCTTCGACGGAAGCGATCCGAAAGCCTCCCAGATCCGCGATGACATCGAGCTCGATTTGCAACCACTCTCTGAGATTACCAGCATCACTGGTGGTAGTTGCTGATGGTGGCAGCAGTAGACTGCCAGATGTCAACGTAGACGCTCCACCAAACAGCTTGAACCCGAAGCGAAACTCCAGTGTGATGAGTTTCTGAAGCTGTTTCTTCGAGATCTTCTCGAGGGGGAATGTTTCTTTGTACCATCTCATCTGAGAAACCGCGCATAGGTTCCCCACCAAAAACTGCAGGGGTTGCACTCTCGCTTCTCCACACAGCACTCCTGGCGCCGCTTGTCTGTCTCGAGTTGGCGAACGCTGGGAAGAGTCAAGGTCTACAATCGACCGATAGCCAATCCAGGAGATGAAGTCTCGGATTCTCGGATCTAAGGATTCGCAGTGTAGGAGCGCCTTCATAATGTGAGTTTGATCTTGTCGCCTGTCTTGTTGCTTGTCTGGGGATAGCAAGGCTGCTGCTCGAAGCATGGTCGAGCAAAACAGACTTCTTCGAAGTAATCGATCATGAGATAGCACTTTTTCCCCTGGAGCCTCAACGCTTGCTACAATCTTTTCGTCGATTCGCTGGATGAGGTTCACGAGATCTGGATGAACACTTGAAGACCGAGACTCGCCGCCGTTTTTGCTGAGAAGAGACGCCACAACAACCGCGAGACAGCTCACCTCGTGCAGGAAACTCTCGTCGATGGGTTCTGTCCACGATACATGCGAGACAAAGAAGTTCGCGATCGAAACTCCAGGCATCGTCGCATCTTCCTTGTCCTGTGGTTGGCTTGCAGTACTTGGAGTCGCATCAGTGGTATCTTTTTGGCTGGACGATGTCGAACGCTCGAGTACTGGAACTAAATAGGCAAAGAAAGCATCAACTTCGTCCAAGCTAAACAGCTCAAGGACTCGCATGCACCCATCCTCCCAGAGACTCTGCATCTGCTTTGTGGAGACGACCGTCTCGTTTCGACTCCGCTCAGCGTCATAGAGTGACATCAGTGTGGACTCGAGCGCTTGTCGTAACTTGATCATCGTCTCTTGAGACACGCAATTCCGTTGTCTCCACAATTTGGCGCTTCGTTCTCCATTTATCTCCTGCCGCAAGCGCACCAGCGCGGGAGCAAATCCTTCTCCATCACCCTCGTGACGTTGCCGTTTGTGGGGTGCTTTCTTGAGCTTTCTTCTCTTTTGTCGTCGTTCTAGCCAATCTTCAGCAAACGTCAGGAATTGCGAGTACTCTTGAACGGAAACCAGTCCGCTCTTAGCGAGTGCATGCACAAACGCTACGTGCTCGAGAAGCCTCGATTCAGCTGCGCTTCGATCACTACCATCCGCACCACCATCACGCGACATCTCAGTACCTTGGAGGTTATCGAAGTCGATATCCAGACAGCACGGGATTAATTCCTGCTTCCAAAGCTGCGGCTGGAACATCTTCCACTGACGCAGCTGCGGTGAGAGTTTCTTCGTATCACGATAGAGCTGAATGTTCTCTCGTACCATGTTTCGTACTTTGGCAGAGTGCAGCGAAGACTGCGTCCGCTGCTTCTTCCCGGTCTGCTGTCCATTCGTGTTCGCAGCCCCGACAGCGTTGGCAGCAGCTGTTGTCGCTTGCTCGATCTTAAGCAGCTCTAGGTATCGTGATCGTGTTTGGGAGCAGAAATCCATGATGAGTCCGCCGCTTGGAAACTGCGGCTGGTGGGTCTTCATCACGCTGAGGTGCACTGCAACATGGTCGGACTTGACTACTGGGTACTGCGAACATGTTGGGTTTCCGTCTCCAGTTTTTTGGCGACTCGACTGCTGTTCGCGACGATCAAATTCCAGCAAGAACGCACAGAGAAACTGGATTTGGCGTTTGCTTGTCACGAGACCGCACGTCTTACGCTGTTTGAGGCATCGAAAAGAAAGTGTAGGTGCAGGAGCAGTTGCAGTGCTATGAGAGTCATCTGCAGTCGTCGTTGCCTTGCTTCCAGCACTCGTATCTTGCCCGGCTGCGAAATGGTTGCGCACCCAATCACGATAGATGTCGACTGCTACGTTTGAGCGCGTAGCTGTTGCTGACTCAGCCGAAGCAGTTGTTTTCTTTGTGTTCGCGCCATTTGAGACAGCAGCGACGAGCTCAAGACTGTGCCGCAGGAGGAATCCGTTCATGCCCTGGATACCTTCGCTCGCCAGATCATGCGCCAACGTGAGCACTTGATCCACGAAATCACTACGCTTGCACGCAACGCTCAGGATCAGCTGGTACAGCGCGTTGCAGATCACAGACCTGGGTTCTCCCGACATAGCGGCGTCTGGGCTGATATCATTGCTGCTGCTGCCGCTGGCTTCATAGATAAATTGTCGAACGATCTGCAACATCAGAAGCGCAAATACAAACACACATAAAAGACCGAGAGAATGAGTGAATGTTAGCAGCTACCTACAACAACCATCCCTAACAACGAAAGCTCATTTGCGTACCTGAACAAAAATCAATGTTGACAAGCACGACTGGTACGCGGCGAAGATCTCCTCCAGCTCGTCGTGGGTGTACGCAGCTTGCACGAGCGAGTAGGGCGACGCGAGTTTCGCAACTTGGGGCTGCAGGAACGCCACCACACGGTCTCTTGCGACCACCAGGCGTCCAAAGTTGTTGCTAGCATTGCTGATGCTCTCAGCCCCGTGCGCGAATTCCCGATCATGGAGGTGGTCATCCAGCAAAGCTCTCTTGGAAAGCAACTGCGTCACGAGACGCAGCGAGGGGATGGAAAATCCTGCGCAGGTGAAGAAGCAGAGCTCTTCCAGGACCTGCATCGCTGCCTGTCCGCTTGCATGGCTACTTGCGTAACTCCCGTGGTGGCTGTGATAGGTCGTCGTGTTCTCGGAATCGGTAAATGCGAGGCGGATGATGTACTGCATCACCGACTCGACAACGCCGTGGGTGGTGGTGGTCAGCACAACAGCTGCAGAATGTTCAGCTGCTGGTGACGCCAAGTGGAGATGCTGCGCTTTACGAGACAGCAGGTAATGCACTGAGGCCGTCAGCCACTCCCACGTTTCCGCTACGCCATCGGAGACGACTCCGAGAATCACATCTTCAAGCCTCAACAGCCCCGATGAGTGCAGCAGCCATACGCCAACGAACTCCGCGACATGACCTATATCTCCATCTGAATTCGCACCAGCTGCACTTACATTCACAGACGCAGTCGGCAGCTTTCTCTTCCTTCGCTGCGTCCGGATCTGTGCCGTTGCGCCAATCGAGCGCACCACCGCACCAACGAGCTCTCGGTTCTCGCCACAGCCGCGCTGTTGGTGGGTTGCAAGCTGCATCAGCTCAGTCAGCTGCTCGCACATCGCTTGATTTTTCTGTCGCTGTTGTTGTGATCGTCTTTGCATCTGCTGCTGGTGTGAAGAACTCGTGTTTGTTGCATCGGCGCTGGTGCTGTAACTGCCAAAAATGGTCGCCACCCACGCGCTGCACGCTTCATAGAAGCGCTGATAGTGCGTCTCCAGGCGCGTGTCGTCCGAGTCGCTGGAGAGAGCGCTTCGCATGCGGCGCACGAGCGACAGGACATCGCGCTTGAGCTCCGCCGCCGAGCGCGTCCACCGCAGCGCACTTGAGCTATCCGTGGTGGTGGCGCCATTGCTGCGGCCACTTGGCGCCATGTTTTGAGTTGTGAGTGTTTCAGAAGGGCAACCCGTACTATTTCAGTTTTACACCAATCAGAAACGTTATATATATTTTTATCCAATAGAACAGATATATAACACTCATTTTAACCAACCACTACACAGAAAGACATGGATGCAAAAATGCCAACGACAAGTGCCTTCATTAGATCACTTTGCATCACCATAAAAGTACGTGTGCGCACTGGCGGCGGCGGCGTGCGCGTTCAGCGGCTCGCGTGAACCAGCTGCTGTGTGGGCGATTGCCTGCGCGTTCGCAGCAGCTGGGCGCAGCGCGGACAGCGTGGACTGCTTGCCGCGTTGGATGCGTCGCAGCCGCCGAAGCACGGCGCTGATCGACTTGATCGCGTCGCTGGTCGCCTCGTCGCCAAAGTACTCGGCCACGTCTGCGTTATCGAGCGCTTCTTCAGCGTTAGAAAGTGCTCGGAGCGCGAAACTGACCGACTTGCGTTGCTCGCGTAGCGCCATCGGGCTCTCATGCTGCTGTTGCTGCTGTTGAAGATGGTGGAGCTGCTGGGGAGGCTGCAATGAGTTAGTGTTGTAGTGCGACTGCGGATTGTGGAGGTGCTGCTGCAGGGAGTACCCATAGCCCATGCTACTGCTGCTGTTGTTGCTGTTCATGCTGCTGAGATCTCCATAGACAGGTTGCTGGTGCTGCTGATGTTGGTGCACCGCTGTCGAATGCATGAGGCTGCTAGTGAACGAGCCATTGTGCTCATAGGACGCACTATTACTGCCCACGAAGCCCACATTCATCTGCGATGGTGGTGCAGCAGCATTTGAGACGACGTCGCCTCTCGCTTTGCTCTCTTCCTCCTCTTCCTGCAGCAGCCGCTGCACGTCATGGAGCAGCTCTTGCTGCATCCGCTCGCTCGCGTCGTCGTCCGCGTACATCCACAAACGTATCTCTTTGGGTAATCCATGAAGCTCGTCCACAGACTTGATGTGCCGAAGCATTGAGCAGAGCTCCAGCACGACCGTGTCGTCCGAGATGTCGGGACGTTGTTGTTGCTGGTCGCTGTCCGTGCTGTCGTATTCGTGGAGCCCTTCAGAGTACAAATTCGAGCGCACCCAGCCTGTGCGCAGCAGATCCGCGGGGATGGCGGACCACACGTCCTCTAACAGCGCCATCGCATCGGCAACATGCGGCAGCCGACCAAATGCGATCCCTGCAGCGCCAAGCGGGCGGTTCATCGCGCGCTGCAGCAGCCGGTAGCGCTCTTCGTCGCCTTTCTCAAGAAAGCTCAGCACCTCCTGGAAGACCGCGATCTTGTACCGGCGCTTGAGTTCGCGGATCACGCCGTGCTGCAACGGTTGGAACTGCGCGTGAGTGCTAGACGCAGCGCCACTCTGCAAAGCAGCACTGAGACTCCCCGCCCGCGTGGGCAGGAAATACGTCGCGATGTTGGCGAACTGGAACTCCTCGAGGCTTCCACCGGGGTTGTCCATCAGCAGCAGCACGGGCTGCGTCGTGCGCGCTCGGATTGCTGGCGCAAACACGCTCGTGCACCAGTACCGGAACGTCTGGTTGTCACACCACACCTCGCGCTGGCTGAAATATTTGCTGGTGCCGACCTGCATGGTCACGTGGCCCGCCGCGCTCGTCTGATTATAATAGCTGAACTGGTTGGTGTTCCCACCACCATGCTGGTTCACTGCGAAGCAACTCGGTCGAGCATGCTTACCCACGACGAGCAACGGGATCTTGTGCGTGCCCGTGCCGTTCGCGCACACAAGCACCATCACGCGCTCCGTGTTTCCCTTGGTCGCCGCGTTTGCATCATTCTCACTACCACCATTTTCAGAATCGCCGCCATGCTGCTGGTTCGCCGGAAGCAGTTGGTTCGGCAGTAGCTTGTAGAAGAGACGTGCCTCACTGAGTGAATAGACGAACTCGGGGCCGAACTTCTTCACCTGGTCCTGCAAATTACCCACTTTCTCGGACGTCGCGGGATCATCACTCCAGACTGCCGCTGTTGTCACAGTCGCGCTCTTGATCTTCTCGTCTGCGCTGTTGTTGCTGCTACTACTATTGCGCTCCTTGTTGTCTTCGCTGTCGCTCACACCGCCAGTATTCAGGCGATGCGCGTGGGCGCCGACACTCGACCTTTGACCATCAACGACTCTGGTTCGTACACTTATAGGCGCATTGCTACAGCCGCCAGCATGCAGCGAGCCTGGCGCGAGCCCATAGCGCGCGCAGAAGCGGTAGTACCACCCATTGGACGCCTTGAAGTCCTCGTTCATCTGGTGCTTGGCGGCGAGCAGCTTGGCTTTCTGCTGCACGTGAGCCACAAGCAGCGGGATGCGGCGCGCGCGGATCGAGCAGATCCATTTGAAGAGCTCGTCTTCAAAGCACATGTTCTTGGAAAAGCCGCCGCGCTGGCGCTTGTCGCGCATGTAGCCCGCCTCCACCCCGGCGTCCGAGTACCGCTTCTTCACCGTCTGGCTCACCTTCATGAGCTTGCTGATCGCCGCGGGCGTGACGCCGTAGAGCCGCGCACACTTGGCGCGCGACAATGGCGCTGACTTGTCCTCGAGCCGCGCGATGATCTCCATGCGCTCGCTGTCCGTGAGGCGCTTGCCACGGCCCTTGGCCGTCGCCATCTTCGGCTCCTCGACGCGCTCCTCCTCCTGTTCCTCGTGCTCCTGCTCGTCGCTCGACATGGTGGTGGTGTTTGCTGCTTTTTGGCGCCGCCTCAATTGTAAATTTTGATTGTGAATTTATTCCAAAATGTCAAGAATGGCCATTTGTCAGCGTTTTGGGAAAAGTACCTTCGCGGAAAAGGGTACAACTCGGTGCCCTCTTTTGTATCACACAAAAAACACTTTGTACAGCTAGTCTTAAAAACCAATTTCTCTCCAACTTGCACACAGCAAGTCGGAGGCGAGATTAATGCGCCCCTTTCACGCTGTGTTGCATGCATTTGTCTCTATCTATTCGATATACTACAGTTAGCTGCTTTACTGTTTCTCTAGAATGAAGATGTCGCCACGGATGCCTCCAATGTTCACTTCGTAGTCCTGGACGACTCGGAGCAGCGGCAGATGCTGGATGGACGAGAGGAACAGGTTCTTTGCAATCACGAGCAACACTGAGGCACAGAAACCCGCAAAGACACATATTCAGTATTTACCCACGAGTACGTGCAACATCGAGCGACCTCTGAACAACGTTTTTCTCACCTGCGCGACCTCCAACACGTAGCACTCGAAGCAGCTCCTTCATGATCTTTGGGTACATCTGCTCACACAAGCAAGAGGAGCAGAGCCACAAAGTCAGCAACCCATCCATTTCACGAATGTATGCACAAGTATGCATCAAAGCACGCGCTTACCTTGTTGTTCAGACGATGGTTGCCGCAGCGCACGCCGAACGGCATGTCGATCATCACTTTGTCGATGCTGTCGCTGCGAAGCGGCAGTCGCGTACTGTCCCACTGCATGATACCCACATTGCGCGGTCTTGCCGCCGCGTTCTGACCTGCCTTGCCCACGGGGAGATCGTCCAGCTCACCGCCAAGCGCAAATACGCGGTTGCCTGAAAATTCGGCACAGCAAACCGGGATCGTGCCGACGCCGCACATCGAGTCCAGAAACACCTCGCCGAGCTGGTACTCGGCGAGCTGGAATATCAGGTACGTGGTGCTCGGACGCAGCGTCGAGATGTAGTCCACGTCGACCCCCAACGCAGCGCGGTCTTCATTCGCCAGTCGACTTTTAAACTTGATCTTCGCTGGGTCGGCGAGCGAGATGCCTGCGATCATCGAGTCCTGGAAGAGGATGCACACGATCTCCATGTCAAAATCCGTGAGACCCACTTGCCACCCGAACTTGTCGATCACTTTCTCGCCGATGACGCCAGCGACGTCGACAGATTTGTACTTGTGTCGGCCGTCACGCACACACGAGCCACGGAACTTTGGCGTGTCGGTTGCGCGAGGCGAGTGTGCTCTCCACAATTGGAGAGCAGGCTCCCAGTCCGCATCGGCAAGCATGTTCTAGCAAGCGAGAGACAAAACCACAGTCAGAGCGCCGCGTTAGCAACAAGTCACTTCGAGCAGTGCTAGTCTGGTGAACTATGTGATTGCACACCAAGCATGTTGCGTACTCCGATCTGGACGGTGCCTTCCATAGCGTCAGTGATCACGTCGTCGCTCTTCACAAGGAATGACAGTACTGCTTGCACGGACTGCAACTGCATGACCTCCTCTGGCGAAGATGTCGTGCGCAGCAGAATGCGTCCCACCGCAGCTTCGCCTTGCATCACATTGACGTGCGGTCGCTTTGGATCATTCTCTACGCTGCAGATCTCCAAATACTCGACCTGCATCCATCCATCGCCAAATGCAAACTCAACGTTAGCGCACATGTGGAACACATGTAGAGACGGAGCAGACATGACGCACGCACACGCACTGACCTTGAGCTTCGTGCGGATCTCCTTCTCCACGAGGAGCTCGAGCCCGCGCAGCGCCAGCAGCAGGTACGTCGGCAGAGCTCTGGTAGTCGAGCTCATGTGTGCCATAATTATCAGCAGCACCAACAGTTTGCCATCCAAAATGCAAAAATGGCGGGAAAATGGTGAAAAAATAAGTGGACCACGCCAGAATGTACTCAGAAAATAGTACCCCACTCTGGTCGCATGGGTGAATTTCTACCGTATGAAAATTTGTATGCTCCAAGTAAACGTAAAGGCTCGATATTGCAAAATGGTACCCCCGTCTTAATCTTTCGCGAGGTTGAACCATCATCTTGGATTCGTTAGGAAAGATGGACGACGAAGAGATACAGCAGCGCACGGCGGCGGCCATGGAGCGGAAATTGACGCTGAAGCTATCATCCGTACACTCGCCGTCTTCTTCTTCTGGTGGTCGTGGCGGTGGCGGCGGGACAAGCGCTAGTACTTCAGCGCTGTACACGAGCGGTCGGAGTCTGCTGAGCGACGCGCTGTCTCCAAGCGGGAAGCAGATCCTGCAGGACTTTCTCGATGACAACGACGACACGAATTCATTCGCTAATCGACGCCTGTCGCAGCCTCTGTCTCCGTCTGAGCAGCAGCAACAGCAGCAACTTAGCCAGCAGAGACTCTCGGTGGCGTCGTCGGCGTCCTCGTACTCGATGCAGAACAGCGGACGGCGCTCGCTCGCGTCGGAGCGCGGCGGCCAGTCCATGCTCTCGAAGACCGTGTTTGCGCGTGGCGACAGCGGCAAGAGCTTCGTGCAGATCCAGTGTAACACGCGGCCGTTCTGTCTGAAGCTCGCAGAGCAGCGCGGTGAGATGGTCGTGATCGGATTCGTCCCAGACTTGCGCTCGGGCGTGCAGAAAGGAGTGATTGAGAGCACGGGCCTCGTGCTCCCCGGAGACGTCCTCGTCGCAGTGAACGACGAGATGGACGCGCTCACGAGTGTACAGACGACAGTCGACGCGCTTATGGACGCGCAGCTGCCAGCTGTGCTCACGTTCCGTCGCATGCCCGTGGTGAAGGCGAAGCTCGGGGAGTACACTGTTGCGGATATCGAGCGCAATCTGGCACTTCGCGGAAGCACGCTGCTCGATTCCCATAGCGCAGAGGACGCCGCGCTACTTGTGAAAGCGACCATCGAAGTGCTGGACAACACGAACACGATCACACCGTTGATGACGTACGTTGGTCGCGTGGAGAAGCTCTTGAGGCGACAACAGGTGACCGCGCTTGACGAAGGTACCCGAAGAACCCAGATCGAGCGCATCCAGCAGCTAATGCAGTCGATCTACAAAGTCGTGGAGCTCCAGCAGAAAGATCAGTTGAAAAAGTGGAACGCAGTCAAGAGCTCCAACTTCAAGCGCATCGACATCATGAGCAAGCAGCGCGCGAGTATCGACAAGAAGCTCGAGGTCATGCGCGCGAACCCGCTGATCTTGAACCCGGACAATCACGAAATCTGGCAAGAGTACGTTGAATTGCGCCACCTTTCCAACCAAATGCGTGACAGTGTGGAGAAATCCAAGCGCGAGCATTTCTTGCCGGACTTCGAACACTACAGCCTGCGCATCGGCAACGACGGCATCTACGTCGGCCTTGGCGACATTTGGATCCCGTCTTTCTACGCCAAGTTCACGGTCGAGACGCGGTCTTCGGCGCCGCACCTGTTCTTCCACCTGTCGACGCCCGCGACCCACGGCTTGAAGCTCCGCGCCAAGAACTTTACGCTCTCCACTGAAGGACGCCTGCCGAGCTTCCATTGCGACGAGCTGAACATCGAAGCGCAGGTAATCGCAGATGTCCCGCTCGTGTACGACGACATCAACGGCTGGAGCGTGCCGCCGGACGAACTCCATGTGAAGCTCATGAGCCTGGCGTACTATGAGCGTCAGGCAAATAGCACGAAGAAAGGACAGAACCACGACGTGGTCATGAAGATGCTGATCAACCGCCTGCTGCCTTCAATTGTGCGCCACGCTGCGCAGAACTTGCTCTGTGGCGAGCTGGGTCCGCTTTTGGAGAGTAGAAACGCGCAGATGTTCCTCTCGGGCGAGATCAAGATCCAGGGCAAGAAGCTCGCACTCTATGACGTCGCGCTCAACGTGGCGGCGCAGCGGGAAAACACAAATAAGGATCGCGCATTGGCTGACGAAGCGCAGGGTATGATGGGCATCAGCCAAGATGACGCAGCGATTCTGGATTCGGTCTTCAAGACGCTGACAGAGCTGCCGTCGTCCAAGAAGAAGACTCCGTTTGGGTTCAGCCCAACAACCGAGCCAAAGAAACTGTCGATCCGGAGTTTGCAGAACTACTTTGAGCAGTTCAAGGCGTTCCCACACTTGAAGGCTCTAGTGTGTGAGCTCTGGTCGCAAACGATCGAGCTGCTGTCCTCCAAGGCATCGAGTGTGCGAACACCGTCGCAAATACCGATTGAGGAATCGTCTTCATCATCATCATCGTCGTCATCATCACCGTCGTCGTTATCGTTCCCACTGGTCGTTGTGAACATGGAGCTGCTGAACGAGTATCCTGTGGACGTGTCGGTCTCGCTGCTGGATATGACGTTCCGCCTGGATTTGTGCGAAGGCGCCGCCACTTACTACACGAGTCTGCAGCGCATCATCCGCCAAGAGATGGACTCGGTCTCCGTGGGGCTTTCGAACTTGGACTCGATGCGCGATGGCACTTTTCTCGAGAACCAGCTTGCGGCGTTGGACGAGCAGTACGAAAAGGTGAATCGCTTGCTGGCGTACATCACTGCGAATGTTGACGATTTTGGATCTGTGTTCCATGGTGGCATGCCCGCAGGGTTTATGAGCAAACTGTTCTTGGAAGCGACGGATCTGGCGTGCAAGGGACCGTGTGGCGGATCGTTTACAATCCCATTGACAGATTTGGCGCAGCTTAGCACTGGGCAAATTAATATGGGTACTCAGAAAGCAAGTAAACAAGGAGGCAAAAAGGATTCGTCCAAGGCTGAGAAGGTGTCATCGTCAGCACTGACACATGAGAACGGAGCACTCGTGTTCTCAAAGTTCTTCTTGCAGCACCAACAGGAGCAGCAGGAGGACTCTGTGAATGGGAATGACGACGACCACGATGAAGAGACGTCGCCAGACACAGGTGGCGATGGTGCAGGAGAGAAAACGAACTCTGCTAAAGAGTTGCTCTCGCGCGATCGATTGCAGATCCGCGTGAAGAACACTTCGGCAAAAGTGCTTTTCGAGCTTCCGAGTGCAGAGGAGCTGGCGCGTCTTGAAGCGTCTCAGTCGACGAGCTTTGTGCCTTTTTCATTCGCTCTCGTGACGAACGATGGCGACGAACCACCGCAGATCCGAGTCGAGACGGGGAAGTTTGCAAAGTGTCAATACAAGGCGGAGCAGATTCACGCGAGTGGAAGTGTGCGGCAGTTCGTCAAGCGAACGAAGGAGTCTGCAGGCCACGTGCTTCAACCCGAGCGCAGTGAAGACAGCAACACTAGCGAGTTGGAGAGCGACTATGCTGGAGGAATTGCCAGAGACACCGAGGTGGAAAACGAAGAGAGGAGCGCATGGGAAGACTACGCGGACTCCCCGTTCTTCAGCTTGAAGTTCCACTTCTTCACATCGCTGCAAGTCACGTATGAGCACATGTTCTGGAGCATCAAGAGCGCCTTGTTGACGGAGCCGAAGGTTGCACAAGTGAAACACCGCGTCAGTTTGGTGCAGCTGCTACGAGAAGTGGGCATGCTGGGCGTCACCAAGAAAAGCAACGATGACAGCGCCATGAGACGCAGGAAAAGCGCGCAGTTTCGACGCGCACTACTTCATGGCAAGCAGGAAACTGCCAAGATCGGAACCAGAAGAGAAGGTCGTAACTCAATGTCGTCGGCGTTCTCGGACCACGAAACGATGTTTTCACGCGCAAGTTTCGCCGAGACGAACGACGACTTTGACCGCCTGAGCGATTCCATGAACTCGAACGACGCAGATTCGTCGTACGACCGTGCTGAGAAAGAAGTGGAGCAAGCGTTATTTAATGGGATTGAGGCGTTTGAAGAAGAGAACAGCGGCGACGAGGATAGTGACGAAGAAGATGCTGATGGAGATGAAAGAGGCGACGATAGTGAACGGTACGAAACGACTTCAGCTATCCGAGAGACGAGCAATAGTGGTGGTGATAATGACGATGATGAAGAAGTAGCAGACGACAGCAGTCTGCAGCAGAGTATACCTCCTGAGGACAATCGGAGCTCCTCGAAGGACAGAGAGCTACCGAAGAACAAGCCATCGCCTCCCACCACTACCATCCACAAGCAGACCTCGGTGTTCTTTTGAGCCACTAAGAGTCTCTCTAGTGGATGATGTTGAGGCACTAAAGTGTCAGTCTGTAATACGAATATGAAGTGTGTGGTCTTGTCACCACCCAAACCAATTTCAACGCAGCAACAGACGCACACCACGCTTTTGATGAAAAAAACGTCCCGCCATTGCCATTTCGCTGATGCGAATCAACGACATGGCTTCATTGCTTCTTACTTTTTTCAGCGAATCAGAACACTCCAAATCTTGAATCCAGCGCTATGATTGGCTGGAAAATCTATTCCGCCTCTCTCTCTGTTCAGCTCGCTTGTTGGCTGATTGAGAGAAGACAGCCGCCCTCTCCCTTCAGTATCGAAATTGCCACCAGAGCAACGCACACAATCGAGAAGCAGCTCAGAGAGAATGTTCCAGCAGCGACGCACCGCGCCGGCCGTGTCCGCCTACGAGTCCCAGGCCGCGCGCTGGAAGCAGGGCTTCAGCACGCCCGGCCAGCCCTCGGGCGGCCCAAACGGCGGCGGCAGCTCACGCAACAGCGACCTCGAGGGCGTGCTCATCGCCGAGCTCTGCTCCTCCATCGGCTCGTCGTCCTTCCCGCCGCGCGATGTGCTGCAGAAGCTGCTGCGCCACTTGCCAAACCTGGACCACAACGTACGTGCTTGAGTTTGAGTCGCCCCGTCATCACCATTGCGTATTGATTATTGGTGAGCGTGGTGACTGGATCATGGTGAATAACTCATTGATGGTTGGCTGGTTATTTTTTTGTGCTACGGGCATGCAGTATATGTGCGAGCTGCTGGATGACAAGTTCCAGAGCCGACTGTGGCAGGTACGAACATGGTTATTATGGCAGTACACTACCATAGGGCCATGATAGCTGACAGTATGAATTTTGGATGTGTGGCGGATACGATCAGGTGCAAGGCAAGGCGCTCTCCGTGCTGGACGCGATCCTGAAAACCGCGGAGGCCAACCACTACAAGCTCTACTACCACGAGCGCATGTTCGTTCTGCACGAACTGTGCAACTCGCGCAAGGACATCATCAAGAACCGCGCCGAAAAGGTAAACGCCACAGGTTTTTGGAGCTTCGCTTGACAGCGTGATGCTCACTATGCGCTGTTTTGCTTCTTTGATTGCTTGCCGTAGATCTTCAATGTGATCAACGAGTTCGTACCACCTCCTCAACCTGCACAAGAACAGTACCCTCCACAAGAGCAGTATCCTCCCCAGTATCAACAACAACAACACCAACACCCAGCCCCAGTATACCAAGACTACATGCAACAACAGCAACAGCACCAGTACCAGCAACACAACTACTACCAACAGCAGCAGCAACCGGAAATCGATTTGCTGCAGGAATTTGATGACGAGCCGCTCGATCACAGCACCGTCGCGTCAGTCAGTGACGCAGTTGCACCGGAGACGCCTGCGCCATCCGCGTTTGGGTTCATCGGTACTGCGCTTCCAGGTCAGCACCCAGCGCTGCAGCCGCAGCCAACCCACCCAGCAGCTCAACCCCCAGCAGACTCGACTCCTTCTGCGCCGCCCATGACGGAATCCGGGTTCGGATTCCTGAATGTAGCTCCACCAGTTCCAGTTCCAGCACCGGTCGCCTCAGCAGTCAACCTCAGCTCCACCTCGCGACCGGCTCACGATCGTCCGCTTCGAGTCGAAGACCTCGCGACGCAAAACCATCGCCCAACGCAGCAAATGTACTCAGTTCAAGCGCCAGTCCAAGCTGCTCCAACAGCATCTGCGTTTGCGTTTATTGGAGACGATGGAGCCCCAGCATCAGCAGCTCCAGTTCAGCGACCAGTTGACGTGTGGGATGCGCTCCCAGCACCGACCCCCATGATCGGAAGTGGAATTGTGGAGCCGACCACAGAGCCAGAGATCGAGCACCAAGAGGAAAAGGTCCACGATCCGATCCACGACGCGTTTGAAGGACTGGACTCATCAGCGGACGCTGGCTTGGACTCGCTCGATAACACGCACGTGTCGCTCGAGACCCCGTACCCAAACCCAGAGCCGACGCTCACGAGCGAGCCGCTGCGTGAGGTGATCCTTGACATTGAGCTCCCACCTGGCCCCATGGGATTGGTATTGGACCGCACGATCGCCGACATGGCTGTCATCGAGCGGTTCATCCCGCTACCATCGGGCGACAAAGGGTACTTGGAGATGCACCCCGCGATTTGTCCCGGGTGCGCACTGATCAGCATCAACTCGGTGAACGTCGAGAACAAGGGGCTCGAGGAAGTCGGTCCAGTGCTCGCTGCGTTTGCGGCGATGCCCAAGGTGCTGCGCTTCAAGAAGCTCATGAACAACGGCCGTACGGCGAACCCGTCGACGCTGCTCATGCCATACATCCCACCTCCTCCAGAAGAAGACGAAGTGAAGAAAGCGAGCAACGAGCACATGACGCGGCTCACCGAGTACAGCGAGTCTCTCAACGAGATCGAGAAGAAGCTCGAGGACCTGATCCGACGCGAGCAGTCCAACATCCCGATCATCGACAAGAAGAACCAGTTGGCGCAGCTCCACGGGAACGTCGAGAAGATTCAGACCCAGGGCATTGACTCGGTGATTCTCGGCCCAAACCCACCGCCCAACTTTGACGAAGTGAAGAAGTTTCGCTCGTCGCTCGTGCAGAAAGCCGATGCGCTGACCAAGCGCATCCAGCGAACAGTAGATGGGGCGCCTGAGTCGCCAGTGCCAGGGTCTGCTGAACCAGTCGGCTCGCCAGTGTCCGCATTCAGCTTTGTGACTGCTGGTGGAGCTGCCGCTGTCGAGGTGGTGAACAAAGATCCTCTCACGTTGCCTCTAGTGGCGGAAGGCTCGGGCTTCCACTTTCTGAACCCGTCGACCCCACCAGTCCAGACGAATCCACCAGTATCAAGCTTTGCGTTCATGCAGGAGACAGCGACTCCGGCGTCCAGTTTTGCGTTTCTCCAAGATCAGGCGCCACCACAACCACCATCGCAAATGAACGCGGTCACCTCAGTGTTTGCTGGCCTGAGCGTGCGAGAGGAGCCAACTTCTGTGAACGCATCGTCGATGATGAGCGCGGGGCCGCTGACGCTGAGCGCGCTCACGTTGTCGTCGTCCACGTCGTCAATTGGGTCCACTCTGGATGGATCAGGGCTGGGATTCGGACTGGGGTTAGGAATGGGACTGGGAGCAATGTCGGCTCCAGCTCCAACCCCCGCCTCGTCCTACTCTGCGTTTGGGTTCATGTCCGGCCAAGCTGGCGACAGTGACGGTGACGGTAATGATGACGGGCGCTGCTCCAGTGCTCCCTCGCTGTCTTCGCCCACCGCGTTCGGCTTCTTGCACGCCAGCGACGCAACCCCAGCCCCAGCGCATGCAGCTACAGCTCCCGTTCCAGCTCCTGCTGGAGCCCCAGGTCCAGGTCCTGCGGCGTCTGCATTCGCGTTTATCTCAGGATAGAGTGAGTGAGGGTCGGTCAACAAAGAAAGCCTAGATACATTGTGAGTTTTGTATTGGAGTAGCAGCAAGTGGTGTTAATATAGGAAGAACCAAACGTGCAAGCTTCGCGAAATCCTTTGTGCCATTCATCGCAATTTTGTTTAATTGAGCTGGCAGCGGATCTTGGTCTTCGGCGCGATCATGCGCCGCTCCTCTCGCCCCGTGGCAAATTTAAAAATCAACGCCAGCAGGAACGAGTCCAAGGAGCAGCGTGCCGATACCTTCGTCGTCGTCGTCGTACAAGTGGCAGGCGTAGCAGAAGCATCCCCAGACGATACCCGCGCGCTGCTGTTGGTCACGACGCTGAGGAACGCGCGTTTGGCGATCGGTGGACACGTGGACTGCAGCAACTGACCCTCCCAGGTGGGCTCCAGCCGCATGCGCTCCGCTTTCACGTTTGTGTCCTTGGAGTGCGTAGACAGCTGAAGCAGCACGAGCGTGCGGTTGACCTGCAAGGCGCGATCTAGACTTGCAAGGGTCTGGGCTCCAAAGTAGGAACAATCGAGTCGCAACTCACGCAGCGCTGGGAGTGAGCGTTCTTCGCTGCCAGGATCGCAGCGATCTTCTTCATGAATCTGTCGCTAATGACGCTGTCGTTCAGGTTCAACGACTTGAGTCGACGACCGAGATCGCCGCGTAGCACATTGAGCAAGGCGTCCAAATTGGAAGTCGGGATACTGGGAGACTTGAGACCCAAGTGTTCAAGATGCACACAGTGCTGTAGAATCAGGGGTACAAGGCTCTCCCTGACGCGGTAGCAGTCAGACGAGAGGGTCCGGATTTACCTGCCAATGGCTGTGAGCAGCAAGCGCACGCCTTCCAAGCTCTCGTGCTCGCCATTATCACCAAGCTCGACTTCATAGCGTCCATCCAACTGCGACCAACAGTCCTCCAATGGCTCTCGCTCAATGCGCTCGACGAACTCTGGCTTCACCCACCCGAGACCGACATCGGGGGCCACGACGCACACAAAGCTGTCGGCTCGTTCGCAAAGCGCCTACAGTTCGCTTCGCTCGAGAAGCGTCTCGGTCCATTTTGCGCGTCTTGTCACTGATTTGGTCTCGGAGATCTGGATGACAGCGCCTTGCTTCACGGTGCAGACCATCAAGGTATCTGCCGCCGAGGTGTCTCGAGAGGCATAGTACGCTAGCTGGGTCGCTGGGTTGCGCAGCGTCCTGATGAAAGTCTTGACGGCGTCCAGGTCGCACTCCAAGTGGCCGATGTTGCGCAGCTTGAATGCGCGCGCGAATCGCTTCGGCCTTGGGTAGAACAGAGCAAACGCGAGCCAGCTCCAGCAGTCCGTCTTGCCAAGAATGCCCGTGTGGCTCTTTGCGACGTACCTTGAAACGTCTTCTTCAAGTGGACATCCGTAGCGCAGCGTCGACCCGAGTACCGCAAAGTACGTTGAGCACAGGTAGTTCTCTTTTAATGAGATCTTCCGCAGGCGTGACGGCTGCACGTCGCCCGCTTGTCTCGATGCGAGCCCAGTAGGTCTGTATTTGTTGCCGGCCAGAGCTGGCAGCTTGTCCACGTCGAACGCAGCTCTCATGATGTCGAGAAACTCGGGAGGCGTATCGTCCTGATAACGCCAACCGTTTGTTATGTGCCTCCGGATGATCTTCTCCAGCTTGAGCTCCTCTAATTGGTACACCCCCTTGCTCTTGTGTGTAATCCTGGCAACGACAGTCAGCTCTACAGCGTTCATGGTGTTGTCACTCAGATCGAGCATGTCGAGTGCGAACTGGCGGTCTGGGTGCGCAAACACGCGGTCGAGAAAGCGCTCGATGATCTCGAGCGAGACAGACTTGAGTTGGTTGCCTGCAAACGAGAGCCCAAACGCGACCATCGATGGATTTGGCAGAGCGACGCCATCCTTTGCTCCAGACACTGCTTGCTGCTGGCGTTGGGTCTGCGTCGATGCCGGGGTCGTCATGAATGCGTACAGCGCTTTGCATAGCACTTCGTATTGCTCAGGCGAACGCTCACGACGGTTGAGATCAACGACAAAGCGTGGGAATGCTGGGTTCTTGAAGGAGGTTCTGAGGATCTCGCGCGTGTATTCAAACGGCATGGACGACTCCAGCACGTCGAGCTAGAACTCGCGCTTGAGCTCCGGGAATGCACTCAGTCGCTGCGAGTGCTGGGTGAGGACTGCAAACGCGTTCAGCATGGACGGGTGCTCGGCATCTGCGATCTGGTGTCGCGTATGTGAGTGATAGAGCCTCAGCTTCAGCACAGGCACGGAATCGAGCTGCGAGATGGTAGCTCCTGGCCCCGATGTGAGCTCCAGCATGTAGGGTCAACGCCGGCTCGATCTCTTGAAGGAGCAGCCCGCTCTCGACCGCGAGCGCCTCTGCCTCGGGGGCTCCTCGGAAGTCGGCGACGCGTGGAAACACGCGTCTTGGCGCAAACGTGTACACATTGGAGAAGGCGGTGGGGGGCTTTGTGGAGGGCAGATTCAAGAATGGAGAGATCGAGGGAGGGAGGTACATGTGCAACAACTTGAACATCACTCACAACCTAGCAAGTCACTACTTAGTTTAATGACTCATCCAGGTTTCATGGCTTGTCCTTTAAGTGGTTCAGTACCTTCATCAAACTACCACTTTATTCGATTGCACGAATGCATGGCCCCGAACTCACAGAGTGTAGTGGCAATGAACAATAGAAGCGATACATGTCGTACAAAAAACTCTAGGCTCACTCGCGCACGCTGGATATACTCTGAGAACTGATGCCGGCAGGATTCATCGATCTCGTGGAAGTCATTGCAGCTAACTGCGAGTAAAGACGGAATCAAAGGCAGGCAGTCCCCTTTTCTTCCTATGTTGTTTCTCTTCTTGGAAGTTTTCCGCTGTAGATAAGGGTTATAACGCCACGAGGAGAAGGTTGGCGAATGGAAGAATCTGGCGAAGAAAAGCGAGCACGCGTGTTGAAACATGCGTGTAGGTTGGATTGATGGGCAGAATCCTTGAACAGCAATTGGCGATGCGTATTAGATCATAATCCAAACGCAAATCATTATTATTAAGCAAAGCAAGAAGGATTGAGGGGGTGCTGCCTCGCTGGGCGAGCTGAGTACGCAAAAGTATCAGCCATTGTTTTCTTCGTTAATCGATTTTAGCACGGGTTCGTTTGGGATTCGCGGACAATCCCGGGTGGCTGGCGACAACGTCGTCTCTGACTGCAACTCCGCACGAGTTACTTAGGATGCAATGGGCTTGAGCGCCGTCTCGATGCGCTCGACGGTCTCGCGCAGCTTGAGCTTGAACGCATCATCGTGGCACTCGATCGTCTGCGTCATGTGGTCGACCGTGGCTGCGATGCCGCTCGGCGTGCGAATGTGGATCTTATTCGTCTCGAAATCCAGGTCCACGTCGCCGTACTGGTCCTTGAGCAAGCGGAAGACGATCAGGAGGTTCAGCGCCTCTTGGTCAGCTTCGCCCAGCTCTTTCGCCGCCTTTTCCAGATCAGACGCAGTTTCCGCCAACTCCATTTCTTCCGATTGCACTGGCTGCTCGGTCTTGATCAATTCTTTCTCGAACTTCACTTTCACCTCTTCAATGGAGTCTTTTTCTTTCTTGATTGGCGCTTCTCCGTGATCTTCATCTTCGTCATGGTGGTGGTCATGCTCAGCATCGCTCTTTTTGAAATGGTCATGAGGGCAAGCAGCAGTGGGGTGACCGCTCAGCTTGAAGCTCGCAGGACTCGCCTGAGCGTGCATCGCAAGCGCGATCACCGAGTCTGCGATCATGTCTGCGGTCGGCGCGGACGTCCACTCGACCAGAATCTTGTCGGAAGTGGATCTCGTCACGACGACCTGCTCACAGACGATGATGCGACTTTCTTTCTCCAGGTGCTGCACATCTTCATACATCTGCTTGATGAACGCGAGCAGCACGTCGAACGAGTGGTACTCGAACGGCACGTGCTGGCGCTGCGTGATCGTGCCCGAGATCAGCTTCGTGTAGGTCGACAGGTCCTCCTTGTGCATGAGGTGGGTTTGTGAGTCCACCTCCACGAGCAAACCCGAGATCACTTTCCCATTCTGCGGCTGCTCACACGCGAGCCCTCCGATCGCTTTCGCGATTTTCTCGCCTTTGAACTCGAGCACGATCTCTTGCATGTTGGCAGGCGTGAAAATGTTCGGGTGGTAGATCTTCGGGTCGTTGAACTTCTTGTTGAGCGCAGACTTGAGACGCATCATCTCGTTCTTCTCGCCGTGCACGAGCACGATGTTTGGCGGCACGAGTTTCTCAACAAACCCGCTCGTTCCGACAAAGTCGGCGTGCGCAGAGAACGAAATATACTCCACCGTGCAGTTCATCGGGATCACGCGGCCATCAAGCGCGACGATCTCCGTCGGCTCCGACAGAATCTTCTTCGCGAGCGTACCTTCGACTACGTAACCTGGAATGATGCACGCGTTGCGCTTGTCTGAGCACCAGCGCTCAAAGAGCTGGCGAGACACTCCGCTCTGCAGCATACCGGGACTCGCCATCACCACCGACGGACCCGAATCATCAAAGTCTTCGAGACTCTTCAAATTCGAGATGTGCTCAAACTGGAACGGATTCGAAATCGCGATCTGCTTGCGAATGCGATCGTTCATCATGTTGATGTACGTCTGGTACACGCGCAGCGCCTTGGCAGCCAATTTTGATGCAAAGTAGATCGGCACGTCTTGAAGATCTGGATGCGCTTGCCAGTGCTCGTCCAGAATCAGCAGCAGCTCCTGGGTTCTCCCCAACGCAAACACTGGGATCAAACAGCGACCGCCGCGACGCACAACAGCCTCAACTTGACCGGTGAATCGACCCTCGCGTTCCACCACCGACTGATGCACCTGCACGCCATACGTCGACTCCACGATGAGTACGTCCGGAGAGCACGCCGGCAACTCCGCAGCCATCAGGTGACGGTCGTTCTCGAGCGAGTAGTCGCCCGTGTAGAGCACTTTGACGCCGCCGATCTCGATCAAGTACATGCACGCGCCGAGCACGTGGCCGGCATTGTACGGCGTGAACTTGATGCCGTTGTGCATTTTCTCCTGGTGGAAGTCGATGATCTCCACTTTCGCGACGCAGTTGTTCAGATCTTTGTCGTCGTAGATCTGGTCGTCCACCGAGATGTTGGAGACGCGCAGGAAATCGCGCAGCATCATCTGCATCACGGCTTTTGTCGGGTGGGTCATGAACACGCGGCCTTTAAAGTTCGTCTTCTCCGTGAAATGCGGCAGCGCAGCGACGTGGTCGATGTGGAAGTGCGTGATGAGCAGCAGGTCAATCTCTTCGGCCTCGACGCCGTCGAAGAACGGCAGACTGCCGTGGCCCGAATAGCCCGGGTGTACGCCGCAGTCGAGCATGATGGTCTTGCCTTTGAACTTGAGCACGATGCACGAGCGCCCCACCTCGTTGCCGGCGCCCAGCGGCATGATGCGCATCACGTGGCGCTCATCGGCGGCTTCCTCTGCGAGTCTGCGCTTCGCCATCCCTTCCTTCTTGCCTTGCTTCTTCGTGTTGTTGGGTTTGGCCTTTTGTACACTCTCAGAGGAAAGAGCGTGCCCACATGTCACTATTTCCTTTTGGTATTGACACGACACTAAACTGATCAATCAGTTTCGAGAGGGCTGGATCTTCAGCAACGGACTGACCATCATTCCTCGCCAAAAAGCGATCTTGTGGAGCTGCACTTGGAAAAGCGCAACAGCAAAAAAAGTACGACCCAAGCGAGGCATTCCACATCCTGCACGGCACAATTGTGGAGATGATGTGCGCGTAATGCTCGGTGAGTCGCGTGCAGAGAAGGCATCCGTCCTTTTCAGGTACAACAAGTACACATCAGCAGCGTCATCCACATCGTAAAGTGGTCATGGCATTGACACCTGGTTCAGGTATGGATACAGTTCAGCGTTGACTCTGTAAAATGGATCATCTGCTTTTGCAGGACAGACGCGCGGGAGGACCTCGCTATCAATACCAAGAGCGCAGACGAAGGATCGTTTCGCGCGTATGTATCTGTCTACGGTTATCTGTCGTCTGTCGAGGATTCCAGCCTTCTTGGCAGCAAAATCCACCTCCTCATTCATTGACTCATCCATCGATCGATGAAGTCCCACTGTAGCTATTGTATTCGCTGGACGCTATGGCCCGGAGCCATTTGTCGAGCTCACTCAGCGCTAGAGTCTGACAATCTGCTGCATATCCAATTGACCCGTACAAACGAACGCTTCGTTGGTGTGTCTAAACGTTCACAACGTACGCGATGTGTGCTATGCTCGCTTTCGCAGTCAACAATATGCGGACTGTGTTTATTCGCGCGCGGGGTTACATTCCCAACACCTCTCTACTCATCTCGTACCCCTTTGTTCGCTCACAATGGTGTGGTATGCTTTTGCTTGGATGCGGGGCGGGCATGGCGAAAGATCGCCACTATTTGTTGAAACGACCTCGCTTCGCGTCGTCTCTTGCACGCGCGCGACCTTTCATGGACCAACACTCTTGCGAAAAGGAAACTTGGACAGGTAAAAAAACCTTATAGTTAAACCTCAAAACCTTGTTTTTAATTCCTAATTAAACACCATAACCTCGAATATTTTGAGGTGATTTCCTTTGTTCTTTCTTGAAGCGTCGATCCGACTGACCCTCGAAGCGCCGCTCGCTTCTTGGCGCATTTGGCCATACAAACAGAAACAGCGCTCGAAGAGAAAAAAGGAAAGCAAGAAGACGACGACGAGGATGAACTTTGTGGCTCCATCGGCGCTGAGGAAGCGGCAGCTGGATGAGGTCGCGCCTCCTCTGAGCAGCGACGCGCCGGTGCTCCCGCTTCCGACCAAGATCCCAGCGCACCCCTTGGGGCAGCTACAACCCCAGCTCCACCTGCGTCCACTGCCACTGCCATCGCAGCAGCAACATCGCTACCACCACGACCAGCGTGAGTTCCGACAGCATCCTCGTCCTTCGTACGGTTCTCCTCCGCATGCGACACACCAGTTCCAGCACATGCACATGAACCTTCAACAACAGCAGCAGCAGATGAGTCCGATGACTCTCAGCATGAGCAGCACGCTCGCTAATGCGCCGCCTGGACGGATCCGACAGGGATTATTCAACATGATGGATGTGCAAAACAAGAGTCCACGAAAAGCTCCGACGAAATCGCGTCGCATGAGCATTGAGTTTTGCGACGATCACGAGCTGAAGACACCCGGCGTGCTCCCGATTTTGAACAACTACCACCACGATGTGCAGATGGCAGCGAACGGCGATGCACCTGGCGGAGAGCGACGCAGCGATCAATGGGTCGCTACTCAAGGAATACAGTGCTCGCCAATTTTTGTAAATCCGGGACAAAATGGGGCCCAGGCAGGCGTGGACATGGGGCTAGTTGCACCCGGAGCTGTTCCCTCTGTAGCCTCTTCGCTTCAGCAGCTTCAGCAGCAACAGCAGCACATCTTGGCCGATCAAAAGGAAAACAAAACGCCATCCACTTCGAGAGTGACAAAGCCTGTTGCAATGAGAGGGTACAAGACAAGTCAACCAAGCGAGCCTACTGTGGAGCCAGCTTTGCCATCGGTGAGTGGAAGAGTCATCTTTTTCTATTTTGTAACCAACCGACTAATGAATGATGTGGGCGGATGACTGTAGATCTCCAGTTATTTTGCTCCAAAGGGTCAAGTGAGTACTAGAGATGGAGTGCCTGGACTTCGCGCGCCGCCATTCGCATCATCGGTAAGTGAAGTGCTGTCAAGTATGTTGAGGGGAGTGGACACTGCTAACCGTGAGTGTGGCATTTTTTTTAGGTTGCATCGAAATCTCTTCATCCATTGGGCTTCTCAAGAAAACTGCCACTGGAATCTCCTGGACTTACCCCGTCGAACGCACCAAGGAACTTCAAATCTAGTTTCGTTCTCAACGGTGCTATCCCGCTTGAAGGGAACGGCTTTGATAGCGACTCCGATAAATGCTCAAGCGACGAGGAGCTGGCGATGATCAACAACGAGATCTCGCTTTCCCAGGATAAGCTGATGGATCTGTCAGTACGAGACATTCCGGATCATGTCGATGGCGACCAAGCTCTGGTATTGACCTTGAGTGAGAGTTTTTCGAGAGTACTTACCAGCATCGAGAAAAAGGCGATGAAAGATCTTGGTATCTACATCATATCGCTCGCAAAGGAACCAAGTCCGATCATGCTTGGCAGAGATCAATTCTACTCCGTGTTCGGCGAGAAGATCCGAGGGACTGATGTCTTTCACTTGAGCCGTCGGCATTGCGTTTTCCACGTTACTGCAATTGGGGATTCTTCGTCAAGCGATGTGTCGCAGCACGCGATGTCAGTCGTGGTCGAAAATACAAGCACCAATGGGTTGGAGTTCAACAACCGTCCGATGAAAAATGGTGAACGACGGGAACTACAACTTGGCGACACAGTGACGCTGCTGAGACTTCGCAGCCACGGGGTAAGTCGATATTTTTCTCGCATTTGCTAGTCACAAGAACTAATGATGTTTATCCTGGTGGCTTTGTAGGAGGAACTGTTGCTCTCATATACCGTGAAGTGTATGAAGAAGCAACGAAAGAGAATTGACAGCCGCCTCCTGGATCGACCATCTATAAAGCTGCAAGAATTTTCCTCGGAAAGTGGGAACTCCGAGCTTGAGAACGACGTAAAGGAGATCCCAGAAGCTCAACGACACCCAGCCGTGCCACAGCCAGCTGTAGCAGAAGCTGCTGAATTAAAGCCGCAGGCTGACAAAGATGCTACAAGTGATCAAGACTCGCCACCCCCACCGCGCGTCATTTGTGTAAGCAAAAGCATCGCCTACTGTTTTGTCCGTGCATGGAGTCTGGTATTTTGCTTATGGCTTCTATCTATCTTGGCGCCTTAGAATGTGCAAATTGCCGAGCCTTATTCGTCAAGCGTGTCCAGTAGCCCACTTTCCGCACAGGTTTGTCTTCATTCGCTGCTTGCTGTACTGAGGGCAAGGTTATCTAACACATTTGTGCGCGACTGTTTTGCAGCAACGGCGAGGCTACCGAGAAGAGCTTTCAGACATATTTGGAGCATTTTCTTCGATTGAAGGCTTTGAGGTGAGTCGAATTGAGTGCAACCCTGGGAATGCTGGCGTCACTGGTCCTTACATTGTTGTGTGCTGTCAGGTGAATTATGACCCCGCCACATCCGTCTCGTTCAAAAACGCACTCAAAGACAGCTCTAGTATTTTGCTGTACGCTGGGAGTGGCAATGAGGCATGCATCAGCACTGAGAATTCCGATGCGATGCCCGAGCGTTTGGCGAAGGAGGAGCTGGTCGACTTTCTCAAGTCTGGTACGAGCAACCCCTGCACCTTGGCTATTATGCGGCGAGCATGGTGTTTAACTTCCAACTTGGTTTCATGTAGAGCCCCAAGCATCGTCCAAATTGATTGTTGTGTTTACACCTTCCGTCTCTACAGGTATGTAGCTGTGTGGAAAACTTGCTAGTTTATGTACATGACCGGCAGTAGAATCTCGCTAACCAACTTTTGTTGTTGTGGCAGCTTTGATGCTTAAGGAGTGCGGAGTATCGACAATTGTTTTTGTCAATTCTTCAGACCTGCACTACATCAGAGTGGTGTCCTTTTTGAGGTATGCTGCGCCTGAAATCGATGCTCGCAAAAGGAGTGTGCTCTAACATGCATGATGCTTATATTGCTGAAGAGCCTTCTTTGCAGGGATACTGCGCGGCTTTTCCATTCAGAAGTGTTATAAGCTCGCTGAATTCGTCGCTCTCAACGACAGGAAAGCGTTCCAGGGTATTCCGAATGAACTTTGCTCACTCTTCATGACTCAGTCTCAAGAAGGTGGCTCGAGCTTGACTGGCGTGGAAGCTGCCGGCAAGAAAAAGGCGACGTGGCAATATGCACCAGCTTTGAGCGCGTCGTTTATTCCTCTCCTCACACCGACATTCGTCGGCAGAGAAGCTGAAGTCGGAGAGGTGAGAATTGTTTTGCAGTCATACTGAGACGGCGCTTGACTAACCTTTTTGCATCGAATTATTTCACAGGTACTGTACTGCCTGAGAACGGAGCAAGTCCAGCTTTGCAGTATCAAAGGGCACAGTGGAGCCGGGAAATCATCCGTTGCAATCTGCATTGCCAAACGCATGCACGATAGACGGTTCTATCAGAATGGAGTCCATTTTTTCCCAGTGGAAATGATCATGAACGACATCCAGCGAAGTCAAGTCGATAGTTTCCAACAACCGACCCAGAGAAACCACCAAGGCTTCTCTTACACAGAAGTGGATGTCAAGCGAGCGGTGCTCTCCAGATTTACTGCAGACCTCAACGAGCTCTTGGAGTCGTTTCCTAGGTAAGGAATGTTTGCGTGAAGTGAAATCGTTCTTTTCATATCAAAGATATCTATGACGAGCTGTGATTTGTATACTTTGATATGTAGTGACACTGACGACCACAAAAAGTCGGCATTGGTGATTTTCGATGGATGCGACACATTTCAGCCATCAGTTTTTCGAGAATTCGTCGTTGATCTCATCCTGAAATTTCCGGCAGTGCAGGTAAAGTCTTTTTCGAGTCCTTCAATCGTCAATGTTTATTCACCTCACTGACTGTTGAATTGTGTTGCTGTGCAGTTTGTGATCACAGCTCGGCAAGATATGAAGGTGTCTTTGTACCTTTCAAAAGCAATTTTGGAGCGCGTTGTGCACGTGAAAGGATTGGGCGAAGTGGATTCTGCAAGGCTGCTTTTGTCCATGGCAAAAGCATACTTGAACCGCGGAGAGCTCAAGAAATGTACGTGCTCGAAACCAATGAACTGTCTGAATAAATGCGTGATGCTAACTTTATGGTGTGCTTGTGTACAGCTTTACCAGATACAGACATCCAGGCTTTGTCAAAGCACCCAGCCTTGGAGCGGTTGAGAGGGAATCCTTTGCTGCTATTGCGGTTATCTGCGGAACTAAAGCACAAGCCATTGAATGATTTAAAGTAAGAGCTATTCTATGGGACCTGGGAAGCAACTTTTGAACAGGCGCTTCCTGGAAAAAAAAGGTGTCCTGACAAGTGACTAACTGTTGTCCTCAATGATGCAGGGATTTTGCCAGTAAAATGTTCGCTGAATGTGCGTAGGAGAGTTACACCAGACGTGACATACAGCTTCGGAGCTGCCAAGCATGCTGCAGCTATTTATTTGATCTTTCTCTTGCTTTTTTCCCTGTATCAATACATTCCTTCGTGTCGGCACTTTGCCAGACTACATTTCCATATCTGATACCTGGAAGTTGCGCAAGATCACCCCAACTTGCAGATTTACTTTCCCCGTTGCAATTGTTTGAAGACGACATCGGTCTGCCCACGCTGAATTGAAGACAACGTCTTCGGAAGCAAGTTCTGGAGTGCGTCCAAGCAGCTTTGCCTCCATCTCCTCTTTCGCTGATCCCATTGGCCGCCACAGGGACACTGACAAGTGGTGCTCCCCCGATGAGAACGGGAAGTTGATGAATCCGTAGCCGACCACATTGGCTTTCATGTGAGTATCGACTTGCCACACTTGAAGCAGAAGCTTTGGCCATCCCTGGAACGAAGTCGTGGCAAAGTGCAGATCAACTGGATAGCTCCAGACAATTGGGTGAGAAGACGACGCTGTGTAATCGATTTGGGTTTGGCCCAGTTGGTCTCCTGCGATGTGGTGCCACAAGCTCCCGTACTCAACTCCCCATTTGCAGGCGAAACCTCCACTTCCAAAGCCCTCGCCGCTCGTGATCTCTCCAACAATGTGTACCTCAGGTTGATTCGCTGGTGGGAGGTCTCGTACTTTCAGTCGGTGACCAAGAAAGTGATCTTCCGATCGACCAGCGCCAAGTTGGTTGTCAGTCTCAGATGCTGGCTTGCGGCGACGTAAAGGCGACAGAGAGTTTTTGATCTTCTGGTCGCTACGAGGCTGCGGATCTCCTCGACTCTTCTCATGGACAGTTGTCTCTTCGTCTTGTTGATCGTGCAATTTTGGCTCTGACTTGTCTTTGGGCTTCTTTCGGTCCTTGGGATTGGATTCTTCAGATCCAGGCAGTGGAGGCTCGGCTTTGTCTTCGCTTCCGATCGACTCACGTGCAGGTACTTGCTTGTCGCCGCTGCTGTCGCCTGCTTCCATTTTAGTTTTGCTGAACTTGAGCGCTTTGAGCCCGCGAAGTCCCTCGTTTTTTGTAGGGTTCTTGCTCTTCTTGTCGTCTTTTGCAGGGCTCACTGGTGGCGGTGTTTTCTTTGTAGCAGCTTGTTTTGCGGACGACTTGAGTTTTGCATCTCTATTCACATCAAAGGGACGGGAACTAGGTCAAGAAGTCGATCTATAAATCCTCATACACAACCAGAGTCTTCATGTGCAAGAGCGAATTCGCACCTTTCGCCTTGAGGTGTCGGTTTGGTCTCTTTGCCGCCGTCGCCGCAGGCTTCATCAGGATCTTTCAGGATATTCTTCACGCGTGGGCTTCGAACGAGAGTCTTTCGTCGGTCCATCGAGGCAGTCCCTGTCGAGGTGTGGTCTTCAGCTTCTTGAGCAGTCTCACCAAACGCCACAGACTGAGCGAGCGCGTTCATGTCGAGACTCAGCTGGTCGCGCTTCTTCGAAGTTTTACTCTCTGTCTTTCGGCTCGGAGCTGTGGCAGCGGTAGCAGCAGATGGGCTCTCAGCGGCAGCTTTGGACGCGCTGCCGCCATCGGCTTTGTCTTTGGGATCTCCGTCATCTGGAATCGCAGCGAGTCCGCTGCGATACACACACACACACAACAACAACAACACAGAATCAGCGCATGGCAATGTAAGTGAACCTCACGTGAATGACGTGAACGGTTTGTCGAGATGAAACCAAGGAGCGCACCTCAGCTCTTTGTCGGCAGTCTGCTTCGCGCCGCTGCTTCGCGCAGCCTTGGCTTTTGGCGAAGTGAGCTTCTTGAGCATGCTGGCACCTTGCTTTTCATGCAACGACGGAGAGAAGGATCTTGTTTGATACACCCGCTCAAAGAGAGAACAATCAGACGGTATCCGCGGATTTCTTGGAAGAGTCGTCTGCGCGTTCACATTCATGGTTTTGCTATCTTTGGCTGGGCGGGCTGCTCCAGCCCCCATATTGACGAGATCCAAGCGGAAGGCGAAACGTGGGGCTGCGAGCCACTCACCGATAAGAAAGAGGATGCCCCATGATTCGTTGTGCACGTGTCTGCAGTGCTTGGGAAGCCCTGTTATGCCTGTGGGGAATATCAGCGGGAGGTGTCATGGAGGTTCATGGAGCTCTGTGCGCTTGGCGTGCACTTGTCTGCAGCGGGTGGTGGGTTTTCATTTTTGTTTGTTTCTCTATTTACCTCGACTAAAAGGAGCACAAGCTGCATCCGGCGACGCCAGCAACACCAGCCAACGAACCTTTCAGCAGTTGACGGCGACCACTTCTTCTTCTATCACCCACGTGTCTCGCCGCCGTTCTCGATCCGCCCTGCTGTTATTGTTTATTATGCTTGGTGTGGTGTTTTTTCGAGCGGGTCGTAGCTTCTGAGGGCCGTCGGTTGATTCGCTGGATCGCTGGGTGCACTAACTAACTATTGTATCATCCCCCATTGACGACGACGATAATGACGATACGCGCGCTTGAATATCCACTCGCATTGATACACCAGCAGAACGGCTATATCTGCGATGCTTGGGAGCGAGGGAGACTGGAAACACGCGCACAAATACGCCATCGGCCTTGATGGGGAAACGGGGGATACGTAGGTAGCGCGAGCAGCTTGCCTTAGTTCTTCTTGGTGCGCATGCGCTGCGCTTTCTTGCGCTTGCGGTGCTTGTGCTTGTTCATCTTCTTTCGTCTCTTCTTGAGCACGCTGTCCGCGAAGTAGCCGTAGGTCATGTCCATCTCGCGCAGCAGCTCGTCGACGCCGTGGGTGCCCGTCTCGCGCAGCGGCATGTTGTCCGAGAGTGCACTGAGCATGCCCGAGGTATCCCAGAGGTCCTCCGAGCAGGTCAGCGATGACGCCGACTTGGACTCTTCGCGCGCGCCCTGCAATGGGAACGAGCCGACCTTCCACATGTCGGACGGGTCCATGCGCGCGTACTTCTCGAGCCACGCCGCCGGGTCATCGCCTTCAAAGCCATTGTTCTGCACCGGGAACGACGGCTCGGAGAAGAAGTTGGAGCCCGAGGACATGAACGCGCGGCGGCCGGTGCTGCCGAACGCGCCACCGGCGCTTTTCGCGAGCGGGTGCGCCACAGTAGTCAGCTGCGCGCGGTGCGCGGCCAGCACTCGCACAGCACGAAGCGCCATCGTGACAGACAGACAAGCGGACGTGGAGAGAGGAAGGCGCTGGGGCTGCCTTGCTCTTGCTGTTCCTGGCTTTCCTGCCTTTGTGCTTGCCTGCCTGGGAGAAACGGATGGAAGAACGCTCACCCCCTATATATTCTGAGAGGTCGCGATGCCGCAACGCATGAAATGATAAAGGTTTAATATTTTATGGAGGATTATGGTATTATGATAAAGTCTGAAAGGTTTATTTTGATGGACCTTTATTTGCAGCGGATAGAGTACCATTGGATTTTTGGATCCTTGGAAGGTGCACCTGCTGCTGTTGTTGCCCCATTGATGCGGTCGAATGCGTCGATGCGCGTGCTGCTGCGCAAGTGCTTTGTGCACGCGGATCGAGAGCAGAAAGGTAGACGATTCGATATTTCTTCTTCTGTTACTGCTGCTGTCTGCTTCTTGGAGGCTGTATGCATGTGTGCGGTGTGTGCGGTGTATGTTTGCCAGTAACTGAACGGACGCTCCCAACTTGCGTTTGCAGGCTACTTGGATTTGCGCGACCTCAAGTGCGGCGTGGCCGCAGCATTGGGTATCCGAGCGTCGAAAGTGAGCTGGAAGCGACCGCCTCTTCAGCTCTCTGTTCACACGCGGTTTCCCTGATCTATGTACTTTGTGTGATGCTACAGTTGGTGCTGGCGCATATGTTCCACGATGCTGTTCCTAGTGAGTATTTTGTCTTGTCGAACGCTGCCGGTTTTTCACGTGAACTGACCAGAAGCTTCTTTCTTTCCGGCAGATAAAGCGAATGGCGGGATCGAGCACATTCAAGTCGGTTTGGGCACATTCACGCACGTGCTGATGGAGAGAATCAGCAAGACCGATTTGCTGGAAGACGTGCGCCGCGCGTTCAAGGCGATGGATGTGTGCTCCCAGGGCTTCATATCGCTTGAGAGCTTCACTCAGGTGCGTCTGTGTGGTATGTCAGTTTGACTCTGGGCCATGGCTGCTCACACAATCGGCTGCTGGCTTTCACAGGCATGCTCGCTGGTGCTTCCGCACGCGTCCAAGCAGGTGCTGCTCAGTGCATTCCGCGAAGCCGATCGCGATCGCGATGACAGAGTGACGTATCAAGAGTTTGAGAATGTGTATCTGCTGGCGGTTCAGATCATGGCAATTAGCAGCCAATCATAGACCTTAATGTATCCTATCGGATCCACAATTGGCTGTAAATAAAACATAGCGCTTGGTATCATCCAATCACATATCGCTATCAAACGAAATCAGTTTCAATTTTCATCGCCCAAATTTTCTGATTTGTGCGATCGTAAAACAAGTCTCAACGCAAAAGCCACATCATAGTTACAGGAGCAGCAGAAGCTGTCGTTTTAGTTGCTGGGAGACGTGGTGATGCCCGTGCACTCCGAGTACGAGCGCGGGTGCGTAGAGATCGAGCGCGGTCAAGGCAACCAAGGTACAGTGTGTGCGCGCTGCTTCCATCCTACAGCGCTCTGTCTGTTTCGATTGCGTCACGACAGGATCTTGTGTGTTGAAACTCTCTATTTCTCTCTCTGATTCTTTTGAGAGCAGCAGTGATGGCGAGCGAGCAGAGTAAGAAGACGAACAGCGACGCGGGTCGCTTGAGCGAAGAAGAGGGTGTCAAGCAGCGCGTAACAGACGCGCTAAACCGGCCGGAGAACGCGCATTGCGCGGACTGCAACGCGCCGAGTCCAAAGTGCGTGTTGTTGCTGCTGGTGAAAGGAGATGGCAAATGGGAGGAGTTGCTGTGGCGAGTGACTAACTGACGCGTGAATGGGTCCATGTGTATGTGTGTTGTTGTTGTTGTTGTTATTGCTGGCGCTTAGGTGGGCGTCTGTGACGCACGGCTGCTTCATTTGCACTCAGTGCGCAGGGGTGCATCGGTCGCTGGGCGTGCACGTCTCGTTTGTGCTCAGCTGCACGCTCGACAAGTGGACGGTAAGTCAATCTCGTTACTCCCGTTGTGTGAGATCCTTCCTGATCTCGTAAGTAGTTTATTGATACACTTCTGTGTGTATATCTGCACAACGAATGAGTGAGCTTAGGAGGCGCAAGTGCACGTGGTCGAGAGTGTCGGCAACGACGCGCTGAACGACCTCATGGAGTACTCGGTCCCGCACGAGTTTCAGAAGCCGAATGCCGACACATTGCGACCGGAGCGCGAGCGGTACATCCGAGCAAAGTACGAAGATGAGCTCTTCAAGATGAGCCCCAGCAAGAAGAAGCAGCAGGCCGTGTCATCCAGCTCCTCCGCAACCTGCAATCTGTCGCCATCATCGTCTTCCACAGCACTTGTCTATCCATCCGGTGCTGCAACGCCAACGAACCACGGCATGGTCGAGTACATTGGCGTGCTCATGATCGAGCTCGTCGAAGGCACAAACCTCGCGGGCATGGACATCAATGGCAAGTCCGACCCGTACGTGACGTTCCACCTGGGTGAGCAGTCGATCACGAGCTCGCGGGTCAGCAACAGTATCAACCCGCAGTGGGGGCAGACGCTCATGCTCTCGTGGGACGGCTCGGCGCCGCTAATCGCCGAGGTCTTTGACCACAACAAGATCAGCTCGGACCGGTCCATGGGCCACGTCGTTGTCGACAAGCAGACCCTCGAGCCGCTGACTGTCGAGAGCAAAGCGCAAGCCGAGCCACCCGCACTGGATTCCTGGTTCCAGGTGATGATGCCACGCGAATGGGCCACAAACTTTGGCGAACACATGGTCGCGGGGGCCGAAGGTATGGGCAAAGGGCTCTACAAAGGCATCACGGGCGTCTGGAAGGACCCGATCAAAGGCGCCAAGGAGAACGGGCTCGAGGGGTTCGCGAAGGGAATGGGTAAAGGCGTGGCTGGGATCGTGTATCGCCCCATCAAAGGACTCGGCTCGATGGTCAAGCAGACCGCTTTGTCGGTCGGCGTCGGCAAGAAGCACCGCAGCAGCTCCTGTGAAGAGCTCGTGGAAGCTGGGTCGCTGCATTTGAAGCTCTCGCTCCAGCGGTTTTAGAGTGAGCGATTTGTTTGCTCATGTACCATCCAGATACTGATATCTTCATCATCCATCATCATCATGCCATCAAAACCTGCCAGCAAAACGAAACAAAACAAGCACTGCGCCGAGAGGATTGATTGGCAAAGACCAAAAGCCTCAGAGAAAGACAACAACGTGTAATTTATTAGTAGCAATAGCAAGGAAGGAGAGAGAGCGTGTTTTCCAGACCTGAACACATGCGCCAACAGAGGAGCTTGCTTGTAGGAGAATGTCTTGTTTGCACTGTTTTCCGTTTCCTTTTTTTGTTTGCCTGTTTGCTTCATGAAAAAGCGTCTTGTGGATGGCGATTCCTTTTTCCTCTCTGTCCCTTTCTTCGTCGTCTTTTCCTTTTCTGGTTCTTCAAACTATCGTTTTTGGTTGGGGGCTTGTTTCGCCTACATGAGGTTGCGGAAGTTGAGTAAATCATTCTTCACTCGTCGGAATTGTTCCAAGAGCGTCGACGCATCCACATGTTCATCTGAAAGCAGTAACATAAAAACATAGTTAGTGCGAGCCAATCCACCAACACAGTCACACAAAGCATGGCATTGTCGCTCACCTAATGGGATCGCCTTGAGGTCCGTGATGAAATCGTCGCAGAGGTCCACGAGGTGCGGACAGCATGCCGCAAAGTCCGCCAGGTGGTCCTTCCCAGCGCGAGGCGAGATCGCGTGCTTCTTCCATAACGTGACGATCGCGAGCATGGACTGCAGCACGTGCAGCGTCCACACCAAGCTGCCCTGTTCGCGGTAGATCTGTTCGTAGTAGCTCATCAGCACACGGTGCGGCACACCCACGTCCAAGAACATCTTGAGCACCCAGTTGAACGTCGTGGCGTCAATCGACGACGACGACGATAAGCTCCCCGCGGCGAAAGACGGACGCTGCGTCAAGCGCAAGTACCACGACGACACGCGCTCTAATTGCTTCGCGATGAAGCCAACTGGGAATACGAAGCCGCCGAGAGCGGACGCCGCTGCCGAGCCTCCGTGCGCGTCGTCTCCGCCGTAGTATAGTGTCTTGCCGAGACGAAGCACCTTGCACTGCAGCTGGCCGATCCAGTGGCCGCTTTCGAACGAGCTCATACCGCTGAACTGCGCAGAGAGACCGGCGCTCTCGCACTGGTCTGCGCGCCACGCGTTGAATTCAGGGTTGCTCGACGACGGCGGGATGATGCTGAAGATGATCTTCCGCCACAGCGACGCGATCACATCGGCTTCTTCCGAGTTGCATGAGTGAATGATGTGCAGACATTCCGACCACATGTCGTACTTTGCGGCGAATTGGTTGTACAAAGTCGACGCGTCAAAGATCTTGAACGTCAGCACCTTGAGGTCGTCCTTGCGCTCATGCAGCTCGTCCTCAATCGCGGCGAGAGACGTCGCAGCGGCTTCCAACTCAATCGTGCTCTGCTCCAACGCCTTGAGAACACGCACCTGCAATTGAAGAACGTCCAGCACGTCGCGCACTTCACGCGCCGCATCTGCCGCTTCTCCCACTTCTTCAAGGCTCTTCAGGCATCCAAGCGCTTTGGACACGTAGTACTGGCGCTTCACAATGTCAGGATTTGCCTCCAACGCCGCACCACTATCATCGTCACTATTGTCTTCATGGGCTCGAGACCACCACACTTTCGCTGCGACAAGGTATTTCTGTTGATCCATGTACAGCTTGATGAGCAGGTCCTGGTCCTTCTCTTTCAGAAAGTCTTCGATGAATGGCGATCGGATCGATGTGAGCAGTTGCGAGTGGCCGTTCTCATACAGCCACGTGTACAGCAGTTCGTGGAACTCGCCATCTTCAGACGCGAGCGCGAAGTGGAAGATCTCATCCACGTACTTACTGCGGGTCTCGTCGTCCAGACTCACCATATCGTCGATCGACTGCGGGCTCTGTCCGGAAGTCTTCTTCGCCTTGTCACTGCTGTTCAACAGTCTCTGGAGCGTCAGCAGGATGCAGCCAAAGCAATTTCGCTTCCACGTGAACTTCACGCCGCTCAAGTCGGACGCCGCGGCATCGTGGAAGTTCTTGGCGCATGCCAGCGAGAGCTTCACAGCACCTTCGTAAAAGTTGAGCAGCGCGTAGTCGTCGCAAATCCCCTGGAGCACCTCGATGCAATCTTCTGTGTCCCACATGTGGCAGGAGTTCAAAAACTGCGTCAGTGATTCCTTCAGATACGCCTTGCGAGCGCTTGGTGCGCTCAGCTTTGCCATCGCTAAGCTCTTGTAGCCTTGGTAATGCCACAGGTCCGCGACCGAGAAGAACGACGGGCACTGCTCGCGAAGCTGCTTGATCAGGTACTGGTTGTTCTCGTTGCGGCCGCGCATGAGCGACTTGATCATCGTCTTTGCCGCCGAAGTCCCCTCTGGAGTCGAGACGAAGTCGCTGAAACTCAGACGCGCCAAGGATTCTTCAAGCGACACCTTGTAATCCGAGGCGATGCGCAACAGCGAGATGCCCTCGATGCTGCGCAGCACCAGCTGGTACATGTAGTAGAGCGATCGCTGCTCAGCCTTGAATCGCATCTCGCGCTGAAGCTGTTCCTCTGTTCGAAGCTTCTGGTATCGGCTCGCTAGCTCAGAAACACGTGAAATGCCATCGCTGTCACTGAGGCCATCGAGTGCAAGGTTGTTTTCCAAGATGGATCCACTGCTGATCGAGACTGCGTACGGACCAGCGCTCTCCATCAATTGACGAAGCTGGAATAGAATCTCACGGATCTCATCGAGCTTCTCCGCAGTGAGCAGAGTCTCGAACGTCGTGGTGCTCGATGCAGACGATTTCGACGAGGAGCTACCAGGCACGCGAACAACCACGCGCTTGCCGAGCGACTTGTGGCACCAAAGTGGGCGAAGCAGACGGCACACAAACATCACGAGACCATCGTGCTGGTACGACATGCCGAATTCCGTCGTGAGTACAATGCGAGTGCTCGCGCTCGTTGACTCCAGAGCCTTCGCGGCTTCTAGCGCAGGGTTCTCAGCACCTCCGACGCTCGCTTGACCGCATTCGAAGATCCCTTGCATCGCCGCAGTGTAAATGTAATCGTCGCTTTTGATCCCTCCAGCGCGACGACCAATAAGCGACGCCGCGGTCGTTTCACTCGTGAGCGGGTCGCTTTGCACACCGCACGCCAAGCCAATGAGCATGCAGCAGACTTGGATCTCACCAAAGCAACGAATGAATGGAGACAGCACTCCTTTCAATTCGCTTCCCCGCGAGAGCAGCAGGATGCGGTGCAGCTGGTCGATAGGGCGGATCTTCTTAAACACTTGGATTCCCGCATTCGTGAGACATAGGAAGTGGCGCGATGGCTGCGAGTACTGGAGCGCCATTTCGCCGACAATCGACACCGTGTCGTTCACACTGGAGATGCCTTTCGACATCTCGTCAAACGATCGCTTCCCACCACGCGACGACAAGGAAGTAGAAACAGACGCGTCCGAGCCGAAAATGGCTTCATTCAGATCCAGCTCCTTGATCTCCACGACTTTGCCGATGCACGAGTCGAGCGAGACAGATTCACGAATCGTGGGCTTGCGCGACGTTGTCTGCGTTGGGATGGACGTCGTGATCGGATCGTGCGCGATGCCGACAAGCTGGTCCTGCTGATCTTTGCGTCCGTCGACTGCCAGAAACACGCCCTTGCGGTGGAATGCGACGTGAACCGAGGACGGCGATTTGCCCGGCGCGTAACCTGGTTGCATGCCCTCTTTGCTGTGGTACGGTGGCGCGTCGGAAAGCGAAATCGCTGGTGGCGGCAAGCGAATGTACACAATCTCGAGACGGCTTGGTCGCTTTGTGCGCGGGATTGCGTTCCCGACAGTGTACGTGCGGCGAGAATACACCGTGATGTAGAATCGGATGCCGTTCGACGCGATCGCCACCAGATTCACAAACGCCGACTCTTCGCGCGGGATCACTGCGAGCGACACGATCTGCATGTTGGCGTTCTGGAAAAGACGCTCGTCGGGACACGAGACGCGCGTGCGGCGGTTCTCGCGCGCGTACTTCGCACCGGCTTCGAGCAAGTTGAGGCTGCACACGACCTTCGTCTCGTCACCCGCAGTGCCCTGGTCAAACAGCGTGATGTGGCCATTTTCGTGGAGCGAGTAGAGGATCTGGCGCTCTTCGTCGTTCGCAAACTCGAGGATCTTGCCTGGTGAACTGGTCAGCCCCATCAGGAACGTCGGCAAGTACGCAGCGTACGTCGACGTGTGCGCGATCTTCTTGCAGGGCTTGTTGAAAAACGGGATCGCGCTGCTGCTTTCGGCTTCGGGGCCGTAGAGGAACTCGTACACCGAGCCGTCTGAGCCACCAAAGAAGATGCGGCCCTTGCGCGTCGTCACAATGCGACGTACGACGCAGTTGTCCGTGCTCACGCTTAGCTTGGTACGCTGCAGCTTCACAGCGCCGCTCTGCGCGTCGTTGTTCTCGTACAAGACTGCAACGAGCAGCACTTCGACGGTCGTCGCGACCACAAGCACGTGCTGCACTTTGTCCGTGAACACACCCGCGATGGGCGTCATGCAGATGCCGACCGCGACGACCGCCTGGTCGAACTCAAACATCGCAAACTTGCCGCGCTGCTTGTAGTTCCAGAGAAAGAGGCGCGTGTCGATCGACGTCCATGCATAGTCGATCGCATGCAGCAAGCCCGAGAGTGTGAGCGACTTGGTCTCCTCGAGCGAGCTCGCGATTACGCCGGGAAGCGGGATCACGCTACCTTTCTTCACGATCTGCGGGCACCACTGGCTCGCGTATGGCTCGAAGAAGTAGTTCTGCGGCTCCGACTGGTTCGCGAGCTGGTCGTACAGGTCCGGGTACTGCGCGTCCTCGCGCGCGACCTGGTCCACGCGGTTCTTCGCGTCTTGCAGCCCCTTGAGCAGCCGCTGCGCGCGCTGCGGGTCGTCCCCCGCCTGCTGCTGCTGTGGAGAATCACCAGCGACCATGGCTTCTTCTCCCTGTCCCTACCTAATCTATGGATATCGCCCCCCTGGTTGCTTGCCGTTTGCTTTGCTTTGCTTTGCGCGCGCAGTTGCCTGTTGTCTCCGACTTTGTATGGCGCGTTTTGTATGGAGCAAATGCGAGCGCGCGGTGTATGGAGCAAATGAGAGGGCGTCTTCAGATTGTGCGCAGGCACACATTTCATCACCAATGACGGGTGGCTGCTGCCACAAACGGGTCGACCCGACGTTTTGAATAATTTTTCAATAAAAATACGGGTTTAGACCTGCGGTTTGTTGCAATATTTTGAAACACTTTTTCATAATGTGCTCTACTCTTTGCAAGTGTAAATTCTGTTCCGAATGATGCAAACTTTGCTGGGTAACTCACCCGCGTTGCACAAATTTGAAACAAATTAAACTTGGATAAAGTAAGATCAACGTGTTTCAAGATTTTGAAACGGGTTCAGGTTTGAAAGTCCGATACAAAATTCAATTCGTAACCTGTTGTAACCGGTTGCGGTCCCGAACGTTCCAAATGAAAATGGGTTTGATTGATGCGATTTGAGAAGGTTCTCAGATATATTTCAGCATACATTTTGAACTCTTAATATCGAAATGTTTTTAAAGAGGTTATTGCCAGTTAAAAGAGGAGTGATCAGACATGTGCCTACTTTGCTCAAGCTTACTATGAAGCCTTTCTAAAAGGCTACAGAGGCTTGACATGTCCATACTTTACTCAAGTGCTCTAAAGATTTTACTACTTCGAGTGATAGTGGTCAGTCAGAGTGTTCATGAATATGTGATCAACATGGATGCATTTTGGGGGGCAAAACCATTTTGAAATTCGACCAGTTCATGTCGATTATGCCCGACAAGGTTGGCAGAAACTGCTTTGTTATATTTCGTTTTCAAGCGTCCGCACTACTCTTTTGCCTGCAGTTTGCTCTGCATTTCCTGCTCTTGGCTCAGCTTCTGGCGCGCGAGGAACACTTCGTCCATGTTGAGCTCCGTGCCGTCGTTCGCGATCACGGGGTCCACGAGCGCCTTGCGGAACCAGGTGGAAAAGCGTCCGAACGTGTCGTTCTTCTTGCGGATCTCGAGTCCCACGTCGTTCGAGATCTCCAGCTGCGCGCCGGGCACGCGTCCGGGCTTCACCTGGCGGCGAGGAAGCTCGATATTGTTGGGGAAGTCTTGCGTGGTCGGGTCGTACCCGAAGCCACGCAGCGGCATGTTCGCGGTCTTCAGAATGTACTGGAACTGCTCCTTCGAGTAGTGGCGGAACGAAGCGCCGATCTTGCCGCTCCGAGGCACGTACGGACCCGAGTTCTCGCCGCTCGTCGCGACCACGTCGTCGATGCGCTGCTGCCACTCGGTGCCATCGAGGCTCGACTTGTCGGTCAGGAACATGAACACGCGACGCATCGTCTCCGCTCTACAACAACAGCCACAGGTCTTATTAGCAACAATCCAATGATGCATGACAGAACGCATGTGCAAACTGCACTCACCGGTGCACGAGCAGGTCCTCGTAGCGCACGACAATGATCGGGATGTCCACTTTGGACGTCCAGTAGCGGTGGAACTTCATCCACACGTCGATCTCGTTGCGGATGAGGCCATCCCAGCGTTCGGCAAAGCGCTCGTACTGACTCTCGTGCAGACTCTTGTTGTGCGTGTTGGTGAGCGTCATGTTGAAGTACGAGTCGATCGCGTCCCACGGGTTGCGCACGACGAGGATCGCTTTCTTGATGTTGAACGGCTTCCAGCCGACGCGCTCCGGGAAATGGGTCTTCACGAACCACACCGACTCATCCACGACACCCTCTCCTTTCATTCCGTAGTTTTGCAGCTCCTGGCTGAGCGCGCGGTCCGGACGCGTGTCGCAACCAGTGTACACGCCCGTGATCTTCTCCAAGAGCCCGCGCATGAGCGAGTTGCCTGAACGCGGGTAGCTCACAATCGCAATGCGCTCGCCGTCTCGCTCACCTTCCTCCAGCCAGCGCATCACGCTCTTCTCTGGCTCCGACGCCACTTGCTTGGTTGCTTCTGGGCTGCCATTCACCGCAGCCACAGCAGCAACGCCACCACTCGCAGTAGTGGCGGCAGGCGCTTCACCATTGACGAATGAGGCGCCGCTGACTTCTTCTGCACCACTCATCACGTTGAACAGCAGTTTCCTCGCGGCGATCACAAACGGGTTCCAGTCCAAATTGAGCTGGATACTACGGATACAAGAATCATGCGCATACACAAACAGACAGGCAGATAATGTAAGTACCACAGCAGCCAATGCAGGTTGACATTTTCCAACAATGCATTACAGGCACGATTGGTGGCGTGGTCGGTTGGATCTCTTTGTCACACGTACATGAGGCGCGGAAAGTAGAGAAGTACTTGGAGGTAGAGACGCAGCAAGTAGAGTCCGCTGTCGGCCACCGTCTCCTTCATCAAGCAGCAGCAGCAGTCCCACAGATACACGTAACTGATGCACAGACAGACAGACAGACAGACAGAGGAATGCGAGTCGATCACGAGCTCCTTCTTCTTCTTCTTCCTCTTCTTCCGTGTGTTTGGTGCGCGCTTCTCTTTGCGTTACTCTTCTCGTTTGGCTGTTTTGACTTGGTGGAGACGAACGTGCTGTACCAGTGTGGGTGGTACATAATGTATCAGTCTTAAAAACGGAATTGATATGATTTTTGTGATCTACCGTATTTTCCAGTTTGTTTACGTACAATTGATTTTGATACATTCCAATTGTTCATCGGGTCAAAGCAATTAGATTCTTCTTCTATTGTTCATTACAACAATCAAGATTGAATTCCTATAAACCAAGACTGTTTGTAAACATATTGGCAATCGGTTCTTTCTTGCTCCATATTTTATCTTTCAAATGTTGTAAGTCACTTATATTTTGCCGTTATTCACGTAAATCGTAAACAACTGTTCCTAAAAATGGGAAGTCGACAAAGGACAGCAAGCCGTATTCACGCGAGAAGCTCTGGAGTTTTTGGATTCGCTGCAATGGAATTCTGTGCAACATGGGGATTCTCGGAGCGAATGGAGTATAGTATCCGAGACTTCGGATGTCAATCACTCTCCGTCACTGACAAGCACACCAGTGTCTGGGCACCAGTCGACTTGTTGACTTCAACTGGCTCGCGCGTCGCAATCACTATGAGCTCACACCATTGCTATGATTAATCACGTACACACACCCTCCAACAAAAGATATCAATGTTCACCTGTTTACATCTAGGTCGTCAAAAATCTCAGAGAGAAACAATTCTCTCGTGTACGACGAGTTGCTGCTCAGGTGGTCGGCGTGAGAGCACTTCCGCCGCTCGTAGTTCTCCCACTCAGGGTCTTCGAGTCCGCTGCTCTCCTTGTCGAGCAGCTCCAGCGATTCGTCCATGTACGACGTGTCGATCACGCTGCCGTTCGTGAGCAGCGACCGCGTGCTGGACACCGACTCGAGCATCGTCCTCCCGCTGGCTGCACTGTGGAACGCCAGGTCAAAGTACGCAGGCAGCAGCTCTCGCTCAGACGCAGCACGGAGCCGGCGATGAACCGCGACATGAGTACCCGGACCGCCGTGCAGAGCTCCGCGGAGGTCTCGCTGTAAAGTCCGTCCATGACGTCCTCCAATGAACCCTCGATCTTTCCGAGTCCGAATAGTAATGAGACGCGCGGGCCGCCCTGAGCGCCACCACCGCCGCCGCTCACGCTGCGGCAGACGTTCATGTCGCGGTCCTTGTGTACCTGCGTCCAGAGCCGGCGGTCGACCTTGGCAGTGGCGCTGGCCATGCTGCCGCCACTGCCATAGTCGGCGTACTCCTGCACGGCGCGGTAGAGCAGTCGGCCGACCACGCGGTCGTAATGCGTCTGCTCCTCAGGCGTCAAGTCGATCTCTGGGAAGCGCTTGATGGACGCGACGCGCGGCCGTCGTCGCCTCCACGGACGTGGAGCTCGAGACTGGAGACGGCGGCGGCGCGTCGCTCATCGCCAAGAGAGACGCAGAGTGGCGGAAAAGCGACACCTCCTGCTCGAGAGAGAGTGGGGAAGAGATTTGCAGAGAGGGATGGTTCAAGAGAAGCAAGCGGTCGGCGGAGAGGTTTTTAGCGCGTCAAAGAGAGAGGTCGCCTGTGTCAAAGAGACATCAATCAGCCTCTGTGCGTGCGCCGTTTTTGTTGGTCACAATCTGTGTGCTGTGCTCAGTTTTCTTTTGACAGGAACGTGGGACTTATTCACATTAACGGGCGAGTAAGGGGGGAAGTTGGGCCTTTCCCTCGAGATGAGAGTCTCCATGCCCTCAAGACCCCCCCCTCCCAGGAAGGATTTGAAACAACGGCCCAAGGAATGACAAGTACTGATAAGGATAGGAGGCTAACGACTGAAACACATGGTGAGCGCGATTCCAGCGCAAGCCCGCTGATATTGTATTGATGTGGGATTTACGAAGCTTTTGCTCGTGGCGCTCTCACGACACCTTGGCTCCAGGCTATGTCTGTCTTTCAATTTAGATACATGTTTGGTGCTTAATCTCCATAATCATGCTGACTCCAAAGTTGACTGTATTATATTTGAGAGTCGGTATGGGTACATTTTGTAGTACTGTAATTATTCTCAAATTATATAATATTTTGCTTTTCAAAATATATTTGAGACCCCATATGTTCTGCAAAATGTATCCATTCCATATCCTAATGCTTCAAGCTCCAGCAAGCAAGCAGATCATGAACGACAGGTAGGTGTTCTCAACTGGATGCATGCTGTTCACTTTGTAGCAGCAGTCTTCAGTTGAAACCAAACGCGCTCATTCGTTCAGTATTACTGGGTTCACCGCCGCGGCGGAGGGTTTCTTCTTGACCATGACGTTCGTGGCAGTCGTGGACGACTCCTGTTCGTCGCTGCCCGTGCCCGTGGCCACGGAGGTTCGCTTCCTGGACGCGTATCTGTCGGACGGGCTCGTGGCCGAGCGGTTGGACATGACGGCGTTGAGGCGGAACATCTTGGGTCCGAGCATGAAGAGCATCACCAGCAGCGTGCACAGCAGCAGCGTGACGGCCAAAAAGATGTAGAACGGCGCGGCCGCCATGTCCACGAGGTACGTCAGCGGCATGATCACGAGGCTACCAATCAGCACGACGAGCGCCGAGGCGAAGATCCACATGGATTCCTGGAAGTCGCTCGACACGTTGCGCACGAGGAACGAGATGTAGAGTCCCATGAAGAGCAGGATGGCCTTCCAGAAGATGAGCAGCGCGCTGTAGATAAAGCTCTCGGACGCGCGCCGGACCTGGCCAATCTCACCGCGGAACTCGAGCGCCTGTTTGGTCGTGGTCTTTGGCGCTGGGAAATCGAGCGCGTACCACGCGGTGATGATCACGACGTCGACGGCGAAGAAGAGGAAGAAGAACTTGAGCATCATGAAGAGCGACACCTTGACGCGCTTCATGGCGCTCTTCATGAACACGCGGTAGACGTGCAGCGATTTCACAAAGAGCGCGCTGAAGATCGTCGTAAAGCCCGTGGAGATCGCCACGGGCCGCAGACCGCAGAGTAAGTTCGACGGTTTGCCCGCGTACACGATCGCGGCGACGCACACGAGCAGCCCGCCAAAGATCATGAGCTCCAGGAGCTCATATTGGGACTGCTTGATGATCGGTGTCTTGCGGTGCATGAACACGAACCCCATCGCCATAATATGGAGGATCGCGATGGTGATCGCGAAGATCAGGATCGCCGTGAATCCAGACGAACTCATGGGCATGCACTCGCAGTCGACCAGGACCGAGTCCGGGAGCGTCACGCCGTCTCGGCACTCGGAGGACTTGGTCGGGTCTTTCGGGTCCGCGATGAGCCAGAAGAACGTCACCTTGCGCTTCGCGCTCGGGTCGCACGACGATATCTTGTAGCTGTAGAAGGACGCGTCGCAGATCGGCTTGGCGTCGATCCAGCCGATCCAGCACCGGTCGTCCTCGAGGATCCAGTCGCACGTGCGGCTCGTGACGATCGGCGGCGGCAGCGCCGAGGCGCCGCCATCGCACACAAACGGCTCCGACGCGTTGTCCGGATGTGGAACCTTCCACGTGAACGTGATCGCGCGCGTGTCGCTGCCGTTCTCGCAACCCTGCACCTTGTACTTCATGTGGGTCTCTAGCGTACAGAGCGGGGTTCGGTCGAGCCAGAGCTTCCAGGTGTCGTAGTTGGTCTTGAGTCAATTGCACGCGGCTCGGAACTCCGGGTCCGGTTCATTCGGGTCGTTCGAAGTGTCAAAATAGAGGCGGATGAGGTCGTTGATGATGAGGTCCGAGAGCGTGTACTTGGTTACGAGCAGAGCGAGCGGAAGGGTCTCCTGGAGCACCAGCGATGCGTACTTGGTGATCCGCGTGGGTGGGAAGTCCACGTCCACGGGGTTGTCGGTCTTGTTCCCGTACCCATTCTCCCCAAACGTGCCCGTGGCTGTCATGACCCGCTCAGGTGACGGGTACGGCAGGAACACCCGTTCAAAGAGCGCGGCGTACCGGAGGAGGAACAGATCGGGCAGGTAGTGGTAGAAAGCACGGGCAGTCCCGCCTGCTGGGCCGCGAGCGCGTATCGCTCGACGCCGCCATAGCCGATGAAACAAAAGTAGGACGGGATGCCCAGGTTCGAGACCGACACCTGGACGTAGCCAGGGTCATACGAGTCGTACATGAGTATGATGACCATGCACTTGCCGCCCGCTTTCTCGCGCTCGATGCACGCGTAGGACCGGGAGCACTGGTTCTCGCAGCCAAAGCTCTTGTCCGCGCACCCGCCCGACTTGATCGGGTAGTACGCACTGTTGCTCGTGAACTTGTCGTACCCGAGCGCCTCGATCAGCTTGTCGTTCGTGCGGTAATCCTTCCAGAAATCCGCGTAGAACGGCGGCGAGTACACAGTCGCGTCGGCGCCGTTCTTGACAAAGTCGGCGGTCGTGTAGAGCCCCGAGTACCCCAAGTACCCCATCGCACCGGCGACATACGACTCGTTCGCGTACACAGCGAGACCGCGCTCGCGGGCCGCCAGCGTCCAGACCTCAAAGTTGATGTGCGTGGGCGTGCATTTGCCCGAGCGCGCCGAGGACATCCGCTCAGTGGATTGGTCCACGGATCCAATCGAGTAGAACGAGACCCGATAGCCATACTATTGTAAAACACCGTAATCGACAATTTCCAACATTGTCAGCGAACCAGTTTCCATCATTTTGGTCAGGAGGATAACCAATTTCTGCATATTGGAGCCAAAAAGGCGAAAACCACTACGTACAACTTCGGTGGCAAGAATGGAGAAGACGAGACTGTTGATCGTGTGCGTGTTCCAGCCGCTGAGCTCCACGACGATCGAACCGTTGACGCTGCCTTTGTTCATCACTTTGCCGTTGGCGTCCACGGTCGCCCCCACACCGTAGATCTTCGCCCCCTTGGGGATGCACTCGTCCGCGTACACGTTTGGGTCCCGTGTTCGCAGATCGTCAACCTAGTGATACAAAATGCGCAGTGGTTAGTTGAGGCGCTCGGCACTTAAGATAAGCGAAGGATGAAATACTCGCTGTGAAACGCTGGTGGACGAGTGCTGGCTGGAGAAACGGATGCACGAGCCGCCCGAGTGCGTCGCGGTCGTGGCGGGACACGCCCAGTTTCGCCTCCATACTCGAGACCCAGGTCTCGTTGAGGCAAGTACCCAGAAAATGGTTTGGCGCGAGTGCAGACTGTTGTGGTATCAGATGGGAGGCAAAGGAGTAAAAGTCATTAGTGTCCTTGCCTGCAGCGTGAGATTTGAGACCTCCCTAACACACACAGACGATAGGGAGAGAGAGAGAAAGAGCGAGAGAAGTCTCGCTTTGCTCCGTACCGTCATCGTCCCAGCGATTGCCCAGAGCGCGATAACGAGAGGGAGGATGGTCCAGTTTTGGCGGACAAAGCGCCATCGAGTTGACCGCTGGCGCTGTGGTGTCATGATGTTCGTAATGCGTGACCCGAGCACCGTTAATTGACTGAGTGGTTTGCTTGTCTGAATGGACGGAGGCTTCGTGTCCTTTGTGCGTGCTGGTTGCTGATCTCGAGCGCAACTTGCGAGTGAGTGAGGGCCGATGGCAGTCTTGGAAAGAGAGAGAGAGGAGGAGAGAGGGGGAGAGAGAGAAAAAGAGAGAGAGAGAAGAGAAACGGAAGGCCCGTCATTGAGAGAGAATTGGGCAGACCGAACAACCACGCAGGGGTTTATAAAAAGCTTTCTTTACGAAAGAGAGGGAGAAACAGAACAACGGAACCATCGCGCTCGCCGTGTTGTGGGGCTCGATCAATGGGATATCGTGATCGAATGTCATCGGCCGAAGAAGAGGCGAAGTGAGAGGGACCGAAGGAGACTCGGTTTGCTGCTGCATCTCATACTGAACCCCCAGCCTGTGTGGCTATTCTCAACGCACTGTCAGTCTGTCTGTCTACCTGCCTGCCTGCTCACCTGCAGCTTTTGTGCTAAAACGGATTTCAAAAGCTCGCGTGTCAGCGTTGTATGAAACGCGAACGATCACGATAACGCGAAGAAGAAATATTGACGCAGAGGTAATCTGTGTCGAGTCTAATAATTATGTACTACCAGTAGTGAGTATGTGAGCCAATTTGAGACCTAAAAGGAGTTCTACATAGCCCCAGTCACCACTTCTACTATTAATAGTAGACGATTGGTTGATTGGCGGTTGGCCGACCCACATCCGCGACAATGGTTGCATCATCGCAGAGAATGCTATTCTTTGTCTACAACGTGCAGAAACCACCGAGCGTTGGCAAGCCTCGATCTTTGCAAATAATAGTCAAAAGCAAACTTTTGATGCTGTAGTCGATGCAGCGTCGCGTGTGTCGAGCAATCGCCGACCTCCCGCCTCGCTATAACGGGAAAGCTGCATGACGGGAGCCCTCAACAAGTATACTGTTTGCTTCTATAACGTGTTGCTTGGTAACGGCTACTGCACAAGGAGAACCTCTGCGGCAAAGTCATTAATCGATCACATGACAAGCAGAACCTCAGGAGCAATGCAATCAATCGATGAATCCACAGTCGCGTTTGTTGGTTGTAAATCGTCGCAGTTGTGAGGAGGAAGATCTCGCTCGCTCTTGCCTTCGCATTGGGAGGAGTCTCCCAACCTACCGCTAACGAAAGTCACTATACTACACGCTCTTAAAGGTGGTTACTCCAGTTCAGATACTACTTTTGGGATGATCAATTTTGAACTCCTGAGCTACCTGACGTTGACAGCGAAGCCACGCGCTGGTAGAAGATGGTCCCGTATTGGAGAAGCGAAACCCCTCTTCCAACACAACTCCACCACTTTCTCGAGCTCTGGTTAGTATGCGATGGATCACAATATCCCACGATCCCTCGATAGAACTCATAACAGTAACGTTAAACCTGGGATTGTACAAAACGAATGAGAACGCACACACAACATTTGGAGCCGACAATGAGTCAGGCGCTTTTCTGCGTGGGTCAACGTCATAGCGGTCGGAGTATTTCTTGGCTCGGGTGTTCGTGGAGTGCAGAACCGATTGTGAGTACCTGATCATGCAAAATCCCAAATCAACAAAGTACATATAGATTCGCTATAAAAGTCCGATGAGGAGGTGCAGTGCATTTGCATGACCTTCCGCGCTTTTTATCGACCGCCCAGTCGTGGTTTATTCTGTTTCTGTGGGGATCCGAGTCTTTCCACGCACTTCGATCGATCGAAAATGGAGGCGTGCTATTTCCATGATGGGGTGTTATAGAAGATTACATGGTTCGCAACGAGATCGCTCCATTAGTAGTGCCAGAGAACCCCACTCACTCGCTGCCTGACTCAGTCCTGTGTACTGTTAGTGCAACTGACGACGCGAAAACAGCACTCCACGTGTGGGGACAATTTCTTCAGAGCGTTCGTTCTTCCTGAATGCCTCCAAAGAACTACTCTGGGGCTTCTACGAATGGGCGGTGGCGGCACTACTCTCGCGCGTACGCTGGAGATCGTGATGTTCATCATCAAAATGCACAGAAAACCTTGCGGCGGATTGGCTGGGAGAGCTACAGATACGCTGTCAATTATTTGTGTGCTCTGGGGTATCTCGGTCTGGTTGGAAGACATGGCTCCTCACGCATGTTGCTTTGCATAGAGCGTGCGTGGCGTGGATCCTTTGTGCGTAGGTATATATTATCCATTATTGTCTGCCATCCTTCAATTGTCCTCAACCTTTGGTGTTTGTTTGGTGTTTACATTTGTGTCCATCCGCGTGGGATGCATGCGCGCATTGATGGAAATCCATTCAGTTTCAATTCCGCTCGCTATCTTCAATACACTCTGCATCGCGCATGTACCTTCTTTTATTATATATTTCTACATTTAATGCATGTAACGCACCCTCTCTATTGATGTAATTAGCATCAAATCGAACATATACTCGAATGCCAGAGATGAACCCGTCACATGAACTGCAGAAACTTTTCCGGCTCGAAAATGAAGAAAGCTCCATGTTGCCGCGCCGTCACAACTCAAATCAAACCGCGGCTTCATCAATCCCTCTAGGCACGCCTTTTAAATGGCGGATCGCTTGATCGTCGGCCCGGGCTGGTGGGTGTGCCGCGCGTTCGATCCCCAGATCGTAGATCGTCGGCGCTTCTTTCGAAATGGAAAATAACAGCATCAGAGGAAAAACACAGGAGGATGCGACTGCGACCCATCTGGTTCTGGCTGGCGAGCCGAACGGGCCAATGGAGGTGCGGGACAGCGCGATTAGCTCACGCCCCAGGCGGTTTGGCAGAAAGCAAAGGGCCCATCTGCTGTCTGTAGCTATCGGCTCTTCTTGTCTTCTGCCAAGAATTTGATTGCGAGCCATTTTCATTGACGCACGCGAGGCGATTGCGTCTTTACTTTCTCTTCTCTCTTTGCTCTCTCTTTGCTCTCTCTCTTGTTCTCTCTTTGGTCGTCGGTTGATCAACCAGACAGCCGTTCTCGCTCATTTCCCCATACTCTACGTGAGTGGCGGGTAGCTGGCTGGCTTCTGCGCTGGCGGGCTTCTCGATTCTCCTCCCAGCGGATCGCCATCCACACACCATACCATATCGCCAATTGGTCGATACAAACAACAAATAGCAGCACCGCCTTAGTGGTGAGCCATCTTCTTCCGTAATTCGAAGAGATCTCAGAGATGAAGGCGATGTTCACGCGCATCGCGTGGCTCGCAGCGATGGCGACAGTATACTGTGCAAATAGCAGCGCAATAGCAGCGCCGACCGGAAGCACAGCCGCTTCGTTGGAGCCGACGAGTACTAGAGGAGACAACAGCGATGGCGTGTTCACTCAGACAGCAGCGCGGAGAAGCAGAGTCTTGGCAGACGCCAGCGATGACGCCGGGTTTGCCGAGCCAAATGACGCTCGCAGCTTGATCGAAGAGCCGCGGGTGCTGGACGATCCTGCACTCGATAAACCAGAGACGAGAGCGCTGCAGGCTTCGAATGCGTTTGTTGCTATCAGTGGCAGCTTCTCTGCAGACTTGTCGAGTGACCTTCCGGTGACGTCAGTGGCTCCCCCAGTTGAGGTGTCTCCATCATCAGCGCCAACTTCAGCTTCGAATGCTACAGTTGCTCCGCATGACGGCAGTTCTGCCCCACCAGCGACTCCGGAGCCGATCGCAACAGCTCCAGCTCCAGCAATGCCGAACCCGACTGTCCCGGCTCCGATGCCAACAATCCCCACTCCACCCCCAACACCTGTCCCAGAGCCAACGCCACCTCCAACACTTGCCCCAGAACCAACGCTAACACCAAAGCCAACGTCAGAACCAACTGACGGTCCGGCAACGCCTACTCCGTCTTCCGAGTCTCCAACCACTCCAGCCCCATCATCGAGCATTCCGACTCAGGATGAGACACCTCAGCCAACGCGGGTGTCGCAGTCCACTCCAACGCCAAAGCCCAATATCATCTTGGATATCCATATTGAGGACGAAACGAACCCTCCCAAGAAGTACACTCGTAACAGCGACAAGGAGAGCCCTGCTGCTGCTACTACCACCACCGGATCCAAGCAGAGTGGTGATAACCAGCAGGAAGAGAGGGTAGCCAGTAGTGGCAGTAGCGATGACGAGACATCCACCACCACGACGACGCAGGAAAAGATCATCGGCGGCAAGACGAGAGACAACCCCGTGAACGGAATCACGATGTCGAAGGATCTGACCGAGTTCCACGATGTCATCCGGCACATGACGTGCACTTTCGCAGGTATCTCGGTCGCGTTGCTTTTGTTTTTCCACTACGTCTCGCTCGACCCGGACGTCGACTGGTCCAGCGCACTGCTCTGGTCTCCCAACACGTGGGAGTTTGTGCTCTACATCGGCTACTTGCAGCAGATGGGCTCGCTCTCGCAACTCAACCTCGCGTTCACGCCGTATTTCCTGTGGGACTTCACCGACTCTTTCTCCTGGTCGCTGTTCCTCGTCCATGAGAGTGGTGCAAGTGCCGCGACTCGACGGCTTGATGTGGTTGTATTGACTGGTGTCGTGGCGTTCGGCGACCGGATCGGTATTGAAGAAACCAGTTTGCTGTTCATCTGCTCGCTGTCGTTCCTGCTGGTGTTTGGCGTCCTTTTCACAGTGTACGTCGCGCTAGTGCTCTTTGCGAAGCACAAAGCAGAGGACAAATTCGACGTGATCGTTGACAACTACTCGATCGTCGATCCATCGCAGGTGCGCGACGGTGTGTTTGGACTCCGTCTCGTGTCGCTGCGCTTCCTGGGGCTCTGTGTGCTCATCTGGCTGTTTGCACTGTACCCGCTGAGTCTGTTCGCGTCGTTCGAGATCTCGATGCAGATCGACTCGGAGGCTATTTCATTCGGTTCCCTGGCGCTCGCAATCATCATATTTGGGCTCGTTTGTCTGACTGTACTGGGGCAAAGCGCGAGAATGCTCTATGACAAGAGCGAGAGAGAGCTCGCGGACGTGAAAAATCTGGCACTCTGGGGATCATTGTACGCTGCGTACACGTATCGGCGGCGCCTGTTCTTCTTGATCGTGGCGTTCGTGCAGATTGGTTCGGGGGTCCTGATCGGCGCGATGACAACTTCGGCATTTCCAACGGTGCTGCTCGTGGCTGTGCTCGTCCTGCAGGTTGCGTACCTCGGTGCAGTCTTCTTCCAAGCCGGCTTCATCAGTCTGTCCGTGGGGCTCTTCACATTCACGCTCTCGGTGGTCAAGATCGTCAACTACGCGCTGGCATTCGCGTTCCTCGAGGGAGCCAACCAGTCGAGCGCTGTGCGCACGCGTGTCGCAAACGCGTTCATCTTCATCAACTCGATCGTGCTCATCGCGTGGTTTGTGCGTCACGCGATCATGTTTGCGCTCACACTGCGCGCACTCTCGCAGCGCAAGTCGGAGTCGCATGGTCACAGCAGCGCCAATACCAGCAACACCAGCAACAACAACAGTAGACACCAGCAGCAATACAACAATCACAGCGAAGACGAGGACGAAGACGAACTCCCACCAGAGATGGTCGAGTTCCAGACGCCCATGGAGAGAGACACCGCTGGGAATGGCGGGGCTGCTGGTTCTGCTGCTAACGTGGCAGGGGCAGTGGGCAACAGCAGTACTGGGAACGCATTAGAGCTGAAGGTGTCCAACTTGTCCGACTCACAGTTCTCGTCCCGCGGCTCGAACGTGTACGTGACGATGGTCGTGTCTCCGCCGCGCGAGCGAGAGCCGTCGAACCATACGACTGGCAGCAGCGCGTCGCCGCCGCCAACGCGCGGCACCATCAAGATGGCTCTCTAACTGAAGTCGCTCGATGCTGCTGCTTTGGATCAAGCGTCGTCATATTTGTTGAGTGTGTCGTAATAGAAAGTAGCGTCGAGATCTTAGAAAATGTGTGCGAACATGCACATTTCCTTTCCATCATGCGTCATGTGTCAGTCATTATTCTTGTTTTTGTACATCTTCAACACTTCTGAAGGAAATGTTCCACTTCAACATTGAAAAAAAGGAGCCAGTGTTCTACGAATAGCACTTTTGCTGCAAATATTTCCACTAACGGCAGAAGCTGTGCCACAAGTGGGTATCGGAAACTCTGACTCCGCAATCATCAGCTCTCGCCAGAAGTGGCACAAAGTCAGAATGCCACTTCTGTCAGGAATTGATTTGTTTTCTTCTCTTTTTTCTCCTCCGTCTTTTCGGTCAGAGTGATGGTTTCTTTTTGGAAGCGCCGTCTTTGCGCGCATTCGTATTCGCCCAACAACAGCAGACAGCAAGCGCCACCGCGAGACCGGAACGCCCGCGAGACAGGAAAGACGACGCCATGCCGCCCATGCGCTGGACGCCGCTGGCTGTGCAGGGCGCGACGCCGACCATTAAGAACCACAGCGCCACGGTCATCTCGCGCCACGAGATCCTCGTCTTCGGCGGCTACGACGGGCGCCGCAACCACAACGAGCTCTACGTGTTCGACTGCCGCTCGTACACGTGGCGCGAACTCTTCGCGTCGCGGGACGTGCGCGGCACGCCGCCTGCGGGAAGGAACGGCCACACGGCGACGCTCGCAGACGGTAACAAGGTGTTCATCATCGGCGGGTGGCTGGGCAGCGGACCGCTCGCGGCAGACGACCTGCACGTGCTCGACATTGAACGATGGCAGTGGAGCCAGCCGAGCGTGAAAGGAGTCGGGCCCGGACCGTGCAACATGCACACTGCGGACTACTTGCCGCATTTGAGAAGCATCTTGCTGTTCCGAGGCGGCGACGGACGGGAGTACTTGAACGATCTCCACGCGCTCAACATCGATCTCATGGAGTGGCGCAAGATCCATGCGACCGGAGAAGTACCTGCGCCGCGAGCAAACCACAGCTCGGCTGTTGTCGGCGTTCAAGTGCTCGTGTTTGGCGGGTGGGACGGACAGAAGCGACTGAACGATATCCACATCTTGGACACGGATACATTCACGTGGTCACGAGCAGATGTGAAATCACCGCTTCCGCACCCGCGCGCAGGGATGACGTTCTCGTGTCACAAAGATCGCATTTTCCTGTTTGGCGGATCAGGTCCATCTGCGAAGTGCTACAACGATCTACATATTTATGAGCCATACGAGCAGGTGTGGATGGAGACGCTGCAATTACCCGCAGACAACGACCGCAATCCGAGTGGGGCAGAAGAAGAAGATATGGGTGGCGTGACACTGACACCGCAGCAACTTGTCGACTACGGGATGTACGGCGACGGCGATGCGAATCCAAACGACAACCCGCATCACGACCAGATCGTGATCTTTGGAAATGGACCAGGACGACGAGCGGGGCACTCTTGCTCAGTAGTGGATCGCAAACTGTTTGTGTTTGGCGGATCTTATGGCAGCGAGTACCTGAACGATTTCTACGTCCTCGA